>VXBJ01001059.1:768555-798275 GCA_013400055.1 Nycticryphes semicollaris
GGGAGCCCGCGCCCCCCCCCCCCCGCCGTTGCTGCCGCCGCGCCCCGTCCTGCCTCCGCCGCGGGACACGCCGAGGGACACCGAGCAGGCCCTGGGGGGGACGTGCTCCGGCCCCGCGCACCCAGACTTTTCCCCTAGGTGAGCGATCGGGATGGGGGGGGGGTAGGCCCTGCCGCGGCGCTCTGCGTGTGCGGNCGTCGTCCCTTTGGCGTCCAGCCGGCCGCCGGCCATCGCCAGTGCTCCCGCGTTGCCGCATGGGGGGGTGTGGGATGCCGGGAGACCCCCCGGGCCCTGCGGCCCTCGGCCCCGTCGCCAGCCTGCCTCCCGCCGCGCTTCCCGGGGGCCTCCCGAGGTGTCTGGCCTCGGCCTGTGCGGGATGGCGCCACCGCGCTCGCACTGCGGGAGCCTCCGTAGCCCCGCGTCCGCCGCCCGGCGAGTCCTCCTCTGTCCTCGCGGGCCGGGACTGCGGCGGCGGCGCCGGCTGCAGCATCTCTGCCGGCTCTGCGGACTTCGCCTCTCCCATATCATGATCCGAGCTTCGCTGCGTTCGCACGTAATATGGCTGAAGTTGCTGCCAGCACCCTTTATTCTGCAGATGTGGATTCCTGGAGTAGGTCTTCTGAATGCTCCTGGCATTTGTCATCTGAGCTGGGCCCGGTGTGTCCTCCGGCTTTTGCCCCCCTTCACCTCGTGGGGCTGAAGTAGAGGTCATTGCTTCTCCTCTGGGTGCACAGGAGCATTCCCCCAACAGTGCTTTGAAATCCCTTGGTTAGTTGGGTGACTCTGGATCTTGAGCTTTGCACCAACCACCACTAGAGAGGAGAATTCACAGGGTAGAGAATGTGAGTTTATTGTTTGATTTCAACCAGAAAGACTTAGCCAGACCTGTAGGTTTTGTTACTGTGGCCTTCCATGTACGTCTGGCAATCCCAGAACCCTTTATATCTTCTAGGCTTTCAAGTTCAGGGTGCAGGTTCACTTATTAGAAGTGTAACAGTATGCACTGTATTTTTGATCCGTTGGGAAATAGGGTAAGTAATTTTGTTCCTTACTCACTTCTCGTGCAGGTAGGCTGCTTACACGGAGTGTGTATGTTGATCTGTAATGGGATGGAGGAGTATGAGGGGCAAGATACCCTTTCTCAGTGAGCATTTCTTTTTTGCTAGAGCGCTCTGCTTTCTCAGGTGTCTCAGGGGTGTTTTCTTTGCTCTTATGGACACTTTTAGCTGGGGAGTAGTATCAGAGTAAGGATTAGTGACCAGCTTGCAAAGAAATGGTGCCATCTTGCTCTGTGACGCCCTTCACTTGAGGTCATGTGAAGCAATCACTGCTGTGTATACCCACCCCTGCAAGCAGCATAGTAGGACTGTCATGGCATTGAATGGGTGTAGGGTTTGTCAGCTTGCATGGAGCCACTGTCAAACCAGTATTGCTTTAGCTTCCTTGTTAACTTATCATTAACGAGGCATTCTCTGTTCATTGTGATTGTAAGCATGCCCACAGGGCCATACCTGCCCTAGGAAAGCCTTTTCATTCTTAAGGACTCCTGCTTCTTGGGGATTCTGGTAGGTTGGGTGTAAGAGGCAGATCGTTGTTTACCATTGTAATATTCTAATTGGCAGATGTGGACTCACTGTGTAGAATAAAATCATATGATACAGATCATATTCATTAGCAGAATAAACTGGGTTTTGTGATAGCTAATCTAAACTGAAGACAGAACGAGCTGACCATTTATCCACTGGGATCCTTATGAATAAAATGTTTTCCTTTATGGAACTGAGGTTTCAAATCATAGATCTAGTCTCACACTTGAGTAACATTATACAGTGCTGAAAATATGCTGCAGAAACACAGTGTCTTAATGCACGGTTTTGAATTTGAGTCTTCCTTCTTACTGTAGCAGTTGTGACACTGGATGTCATTTCTTTTGAGAGCATTTGACAAATGAAGAACTGCGTTGCAAGTCAAGGAGCATGTGAGAAGAAGTATATGCCAGACTAATGAGTATATCTGATGAGATACCAGAAGAAAGGCATTGAACCTGGTGTTGGGTGGTGACAGGGAGAGAGAGAGATGCATTGGCTTCCCCAGAACAGGTGGTGCCATTGGCTTCAGTCGGTATTGGTATTCAGGTGAGCTCCTCTGGAGGGTACAGGTCTCATATGGTAATCATGCACCTAAAATACAGGGTGTGATTAAGCTCTTCTCAAAAAAAAAAACTAAACAAAAGCAAAACACCCACAAAAAACCCCAAACCCAGCCCTGCAGGACAGCTTAATTTGAAAGAACTGTATGCTGTGCCTTGGGGCTCAGCCAGGTCAGATTGTAGCAGATTAGGTAAAGGAGGTCATAAAGTAAAGGGATTTGGGTGGATTATACAGGTTTGCTGGCCCTTACTGCAGATGGAGGATGCCCAGAGCACTTACCTCACAGAGTGTGACGGAGCAAAGGTGGTTTCGGTACAGAACTGCGTCGTTTGGGACTTTCGATTGTGCTTTCAGTATGTTTTCATTTCAGTTGATGCTTATTTACCTTCACAGTGTCCCCCCCAGCCTGTGCAGGGCTGTGTCACAGATGCCCTGGCTAGTACCAGCCAGACTCTCGGTGGCTGTTGGGTTTTTTGCCTTTATTCAAGGTGTGGCTGCTCACACTGTGTTGCAGGAGTGGCATCTCAGAATCATGCTAGTGTATCGCAGTATCAAGCACACGCTTTAAGGCATCATTTCCTTGTCTACAGTAGGAAGTGCAGTTTAAAAGTGATAATCTGGATTTAGGAGAAACTCTCCAAAACAGTGAAAGCTGCTCACCCTTTTCCTTCTGTTTTCCCTAGGCTCCCATGGTGTGGGAAGTGGCATGGGGTCTCTCGTAGCTTTGCTTTGTGTGCTTGCCATGTGGGGAATGTCCTTCTGCTTCACGAGATTTGCCAAATTTTACTTTCAGTTTAAGTGACATATTCAAATCTGACCAGCCACTTGCATATGAGTTGCAGACTCCTGGATTTAACAACAACCCAGCCTGTTACAGATTTATGTAAAAATACAGCTCAATGTCTGTGTACCTTTGTTCTGTGGATAAATTGTTCAGAGGATGAAATCTGCTTGTCAATAAAATGAAATATTGTGTATAGTTTTTTAGTAGAACAAATGCTGAGGCCTGCATCTCCCTCCCAAACCTCAGAAGTTTGTCTTGATGGAGGTTGCCTTCAAGTTCAGATGGTACTTTCTTGAGCTCCCTTCAGAACTCAATTCAGCTTTTTTTTTTTCTGAAGTAGAATTGGTGAAACTTCCAAGCAGCATCACTGTTGTTGGTCTGACTTGAAACAGGACAGAGGAGCCTCTGAACTACATCTCTGAGCGCAACCCAAGGCTTTGTGCCAGAGTTTATTCTCTGGATCCCTAGGTGTGAGCATGTCCACCACCCTTCTGTAGCTCACTCATCGCCTCAGGAAACTTCGTGTCTTGCCACAGATAACTACTCACACTTCTTTTTCTTTTTTTACAGGATTAGGGAAATAATAATGAGAAAGCTTACAGATCTTTTAGGGGGAAAAACTAATCTCTAATGCGAGCGCTGCTTATCAGGCAAGATGTGTGCCTGTGGACATTTTGACTACTCACTGCGTAGTGGCCTTCAGCACTTCTTCAGAAACAAATCACTGCTATGCAGGCTGGGTGATAGCTTGGTGGCTTGGTTCACAGGTCTGTTTTCAGTTAGTTGAAGAAGTGGCAGATACAGTTTATAAGTAAAGTCTTATGTATAAAGATGCTTACAGGCTGAATGAATTTGCATGCTATTAGTTCAATGTGGACTTGAGAAGTTACTGTAGCAGCTGATCCCAAATACTTCCCCAGACACAGTTGTTTTAACACAAGCTGTACCTCATCCTTTTAGCCCTTAACAGTTTCAGCTCACTGCAAAAGCTGACTTCTTGCTTTATTTGTCATGGCTGGCATGTGTTATCCCAGGCCTTTGAAAGGTGGTTTTGCAGAGCCAAGCAGTCTGTAATAATCTTGTACCTGAACCTAGCAGAATGGAGCTGGGAAGTTAAATGAATGTTATATTTCAGTACTACCCTGCAGCTGCACTTGGGGCTGCTCTTTGGAGCAAAACATCCTTTCTGCTTTTGTTCATTTGCTTATCTTTGCATGCAAATAACAAATAATTCCTTGCCATGCTAACTCTCCTATTGTTTTTGTTTTCTTAAAAAAAGTGGATGTGGAAGTAACTCAAGATATGAACTTGGTTGTTTGAGGTAATGGTGACAAGCTTTTCCAGTCCCACTGTAGGCTTAGGCTTAAGTTGTTGTTAAGATGTTAGGAACTTGAATCCTGCTAACTGAAGGCACAAGTATTGCATTGGTGTGTGTGCATGTTCCCTCGGGTGGGTGCCTCTGGGTCCCTTATTCCGTGTTTGATGAGTCCTCCATCTCGGTGAGTCTGGTCAGAAATGTGTGTCTTCCTGGGAGCACAGGAATCAGAGATGCAGAACAGGGTGGGAATTAAATCTTGTCAATTAATTGTTACGTCAGCTTGTTGTAGGCAGCTTTACCTGTGGATGGGCAACAGTTGCATTGTAAAGAAACAAGCAGATGAATTTATTTGATTTCTGGTGTTTAGCGTCTCAGTTTCAGTATTTTGTTTCTGGCTGGTAGGTACTTGAGTGTCTACAGCAGTAAGTTCTTATTAAGACACTTTCCCAGTGACTGCTCAGGTTGATTTAAGAATGTGACTTGTTTTATTCAAGTGAGAAGAGCGCTCAGATTCTCCGTTCTTAGCTGTTATTCCTTGACTCGTGAGTTTGTACCGATGAAAAATGGCAAATCTCCTTCTCTAGAGTGTGTGCATCTGTGGGCCTTTGAGTAGTGCCTGGTAAAACATGGAGATGCTGTTCTTTGTAAGTTTGGACTCTTTAGTTGTTGATGTCCATGCCTTGGGTTTTGGCTTATATTTCACTGGTACCTTTACCTCCAAACCCCTCGGGTCTCCTAAGACTTGGGTCCTTGACTTTAAGGAGATGCTATACTAATTGGGACACATGGAGATTGTAATCTTTTTAAAATGTGGTTTCACAGCACCCACGCTGATAGCAAGGAGTACCTGCATTTTTATTTTACTGCCTTTTAGTGGCTTGGAGACCTGAACAGTTCATTAAGCTTCTGCTACCCCTGTTGAGATCTCTGAAGAGATAATGAAAGGAAATAATACAGAGGCAGGTGAAGAATTGTGCTGAGACATCCTGTAAAATACTGTGATTCTGGGGTGTAAATCAATAGTGCTGTCGCTTGAAATATGGCCAGAGGTGGATGGTGCTCGTCGCTTTGAGCGTGTACCCAACTCCTGTTTCATGTCACTAGGGAAGAACTGGCTGTGTGTGATCATGGCGTGCTCACCTTTCCCAGATTTTTCTGAGAGGTTTTGTCGGCCTTTCCTGAAATAGCACAGTTTCCAATGAACAAAAGATCTAGTGTGATACAGATCTGATGGAGTGTAATGACTTGTCACAGATTATTATGTTTTGTACCCAGAGGCATTTTCAGTGTTCTTGTGGTACGCCAGCAATTTGTTAACAAAGGTACTTTGCTTAGTGCTGCAGTCATAAGTGTATGCTGGCTGTGACCTGCTTTTTAATAGGTTCTTAAAAAAGTGATGCAGCTGTATCCTTGTGTATCTCACAAGTGCTTGTAGTGAAGACCATATCACCAATTTTGTGGGACAGGGGGAGCAAAGAAAAGAGTAGTCTCACCTGTAGAAACTGCAGTCTTTGTCCTTCTAAGGTTGGTGTCTAAGGAAAATTCCCACGTGTCTCCCATTGCTGTAGTATGGGTCATGTTAGGAAGATCCCCAAGTTGCTCAGACTTTGGTTTTTGGAAGGTTCCTGCTTTGAACAGGCCTCAAGCTTCTGATGTCCCTTAGTGTTCTTGACATTTGGGGTCTGATTATTGAAATGGCTTTCCCTGGGGCTTCCTATGGGACACAACTAGTTCTGTGTTCCACAGTCTTGGAAGGTGATAATAAAAATTTTGGATAATTCTAAAAAAAGTTTTCTGATTTCCTATCTCCAAGCCCCTATTATTTTGGGCTTTGCCTGCTGCCTTGCCTACCTCTTTGTTTTTTGAGAGAGAAGGTAACTTAAGCTTTTTTTGGGAACTGGGGGGGAATCTCATGGTTGCAGACACTGGTATTCATGATGTGAGTTCATCTTCCTTCAGCTACCTGGTGGGAGGGTGTGGATCTGCACTTCTCCAAGGTGCAGCATGGTAAAATGACAGCCAACAGCCAAATGCATGTTCTGTTTACATTTTGGCAAATCACATTATTCAGAACTTGTTTTAATGAGCAATGTGTCAGAAACTCGACATGCTTTGAGCCCAGGGCTGAACCGTGTGACCCCTAGAAATCCTTTCCAACCTAAGGTACTGTATGACAAACGTGAAATGCAGTTAGCTTGGGCAAGTAGTGCCTGAAGCTTTGCTTGTTCTGAGACATCAAGGTTTCCCTTCCCAGCCTGTGGCATGTGAATCCAGCCCACATAATAGCTTCAAAATGTTGGTGATGGTCAAAGTAACACGTGGATTGACTGGAATCTTTTTACTTACTCAAAGGAAATGGAGAAGGGTGTTCTGAACTGGTGGAGTAGTTCTGTGTGAATTAGGTACCCGCTCACATAATTGTTTCAGTTCTAACATAATCATGCTCACCCTTCTGTGGGAAAGTTGTGATATATAGGGCTGTCTTCAAGCTAACAGGAGTATTTTTAATTACAGCATCTGACACTGAGTACCAAAGAAATGGTGATGGAGAAGCCAAGTCCCCTGCTCGTAGGGCGGGAGTTCGTGCGACAGTACTACACTCTGCTAAATAAAGCTCCTGACTTCTTGCACAGGTAAGGCTCTCGTGCACAAAGGGACTAAGGCTTTTGAACAAAAGTTTGTACCATTCATTTAAATCCTATAAGTATTAATGCCTGGGTATGGGAGGAAATAGACCTGGGTAACTTTTGGGCTCTTGACAAAAACTGTTTCATCTTACTGGAAACTCCTCCGGCTCTAGAACTAAATCTGGTCGTGTAGCTGTATGGCTTGTCATCAAGGTATGTCCTGTGTGGAACACTGGGCTGCTGCTCAGCTGATAAAGTGGTGATGTGGATGGATTCCAGAAATACTTCTCTAAAAACACAGAAAAGAAAAAGAAAGGAAGTGGCAGAGGAAGCACTTGCATTTAGAAGTGCTAATTGATTCAGGATACTGTATTTTGCATTGCCTCTTGAGAAGTTTTTATCCAGGTTGGAGATTTTAATATAAATGTCATGGCCTGGACAAGGTAGATGGGAAATACAGCAGGTTCTTTTTCAGCTGGGTCCATTATTTAAGTGGTAATCTGAATGTGTTTCTTCTTCCTTTTTTCCCGTTTTTTTCCTTCCCTTTTCTGGTTTTCATTGACTACATACAGCTTGTCACTTAAGATTTTGCATTTCCACATTTGCAGTTAGAGCAGCATGGACTTGGAATAAATAAACGTGAAAGTAGCTTTGCCAGTGTATAAAAAAAACCAGAAAAAAGCAATCACTGCTTGGGCTGGTCTTCTCTCAGAACTTGACATAAGGGTGATGGTGAAAAATTAGACTGTTTTGATTGAGCACAAGTTAGAGCTCTCGGGTGCTTACTTGAGTATTCAGTCTTTCTGAATAATGCTGCTTTTCAACTATAGCTTTGAGGTAGGGAAAACAAATAGTATCATTTTTACTTAAATCACCGCCCTGCTGTGGACCCATGGCGTTTGCTGTGTTTAAATCTATTTTTAAGGTGCCTAAGCAGCGTATCCCAGGCTTTCCTAATCTATGATTAGCAATCTAACAGAAGTTGAAAACGGCACTTTTAGCAATTTCAGAATTGTTCCATGCTCCCAAAACTTCAGCAAGTGAGTCAGATGAGATCAACTGGACGAGTAAGTCGATGTAAGAGCTGGAGTCCTTGGGTACGTGTCATGCCAGGTTCTCCCCAGGTGGCCTGGGAAAGGAGCTCTTGCTTTAGAGACACCTCTCAGGCATGTCTGGCAGCCATCAGCTCCTTGGTGACACCCATAACTATCCACTGCCTGTAAAGGTCAGGCAGTTCATTCTTCTCAGAGACCAGAGGGTGTGACTATACCAGTTTTTCAAGGCAACGATTATATTGGGAGCAAATGGTACAATGGGAATCCTGATATTGGAACAGCGGGGTCATTTTTGAATGATAGAAAAGCCCACATTAGAAAGACAAGTTTCCTGTGAAGTTTCCATGCTCAAAAGCGTTGCTATCCAGTTGGTACCAAAGAAAACTATAATAATTCCTGGAGTTTTTATTGACATATTCATGGGAGTTAAAACCTTGCGTTGGTATTTTCAGTAGAAATAGTAGAGGAAAGTAGAACTGGAAAGAGTTTCTAGTTTTAGTAGGATCCTAGGGTTTGGGTTTTTTGGAGTGGTCAAGAGGTTTCTGCTGTTGACAAGACCAAAACCATGGTTGACCCTTTCTCGACCCAGCTTCTAGACTGGAAGTCAAAACTTCATGTTTTTTGTGTGTAATGTAAGTATACTTGCTTCCAATATTCTTATATTTCATTTGTGTGCACCTTCATTCCACTTTCAAATTCTGAGCCTAGAGCAGTCTAAGTTTTGGGTTGGATTCTTACTGCCAGCCTACAGAGCATGTGACAAATGCTTGAAGGAAGCAAGTGGAAGGCTGAGGTTGATAGAGGAGCTTGCTACCTGTCCTGGGCAAACTGGAATACTGAATAATGAGCTTGTTTGTTCCCATGATCTTGGAGCCTTGGAAGGGGAAAACATACCTTCAATTTCTGTTTGTGCTGAAATTCCTGATATGTTGAGCTCTTCAACTTTTGGTTAAAATATTTGTTTGATTTGGTTCTGGTTTTTTGCAGCTCTGACCTTTACAGCTCTTCACTTGCAGGTTTTATGGAAGGAATTCTTCTTACGTCCATGGAGGACTGGATGCCAGTGGGAAGCCACAAGAAGCAGTGTATGGTCAAGCTGTGCGTATCAGAATTGGTCCTGTAGTCCTCATTAATATTCAGAACTTATTGTATAAATCAGTCTTTATCAACTACTTTCTTACCTGGTAAATAACATATTGTGATACTGCCTTCTGTTCAGAGGCAGGTAGGAATTTGTTGGCTTGAATGTTTTTTCTTTGATTGTTGTGTCTTTTACTGGGAGTTGATAGATCTGCAGAAAATAGATGGGAAACAAAATCCAGAGGACCTGAGAGACTTGCCCTGTTGATGTGTCTTATTTCAGTTAAAGTGGTTCCTTGGGAAGGGGACTTTGATCTTTGCGAGTTACATGACATCCTGTACCTTACCCAATTCTTCTGTGAGTGGAGTTTTCTTGAAGGGGAAGATAACTTTTGAAGAAGCGAAGTCCATGAAACACAAGTTTTCGCCTTGGTTGTGGCTCTTTATCAGAGTAATGTCTGTCACCTACTTGCATCTGGTCGTGTGGCAGCCGCATCTTTGAGCAGTGTAGCTTTTAGCCCAGGGTAGGTTTGGTTTCTTCCCCTTTCACCAGCAGAACTTAGTTTGATAGCACAGAAATCTTGGCGGTGCTGCTGTTACCCACTCCTGTCATGTTTGGTTACTTTGTGGATGCATAGAGGGTTGGGGGTTTTTTGTTTGAGGGGGGCAAAGTTTGGGGTTTTTTAAAAGCACAAGGTAAACCCTGTCTCTCTCACAGGAGCTTTAAAAAAATACAGTCTTAAAATATGTTGTCATGTATATGTTGTAATACAGCTGGAAAAATTGGATAGCAGATTGTTTGCTATTTGACTACTCTGTGAAGTACTTGAATCCTGGGAGAAAACTTGAGAATAAAAGCTAGATGAGCTCACGTAGACACTGGTTGTATTTGCCTTTTGAGCTTCAGTGGTGTGGGGTTTGGGGTTAGGTCACACTGGGGTTTTTAAAAGGTGTGAAGCTGTGGACAAAACTCAGTGTAACTCTTCATTTCCAGGAGATACACAAGAAAGTGATGTCATTGCAGTTCAGTGAGTGCCACACCAAGATCCGTCACGTGGATGCTCACGCTACTCTGAGTGATGGGGTGGTTGTGCAAGTCATGGGAGAGCTGTCAAACAACGGGCAGCCAATGAGGAAGTTCATGCAGACGTTTGTGCTTGCTCCAGAAGTAAGTATGTGTAAGATTGAGTTTAGTTTCAAATAACGGTGATGGAAACCTGACCCGTAGCTACAGTTTGTCATACTGGGGCAAAAGATAGGACCTGGCTTTAGAGCTGGGCCTGGGGGCTGTCAGTAAGTGTGTCCCAGTACATGAGTGCAGAGAAACAAGTGTATTGGACCCATCCTGAGCTGTTTGATGTTCTTAGACTTCAAGTATTGCAGCAGTAATCCAAAGCAAACCAGAGCTTGCGTTTGGGTTGGGAGCTGCCATTGGCACAAATAAATACATAAATAAAAGGTTGAGCTCTGCAGTTCCAAGTCTTCAGCACAGTTCTGTGCCGTCTTCAAGTCTGCTGGCAAATGTGAGGATGGTGTGATGCTGGGCAAGTTACTGCCTTGTGTTCCTTCTACTTCTTCCCCCCTCTTCATCACAAACTGTGGTGTCGTTGATGATTAATGCTTTGGAGTCTCATTGAACTCCTTTGTCGTTCCCCTGTGCAATGCTATAAGCATACCTTCACCCCATCAAAGTTAATTCTGGTTTTTAATTTCTGGTTTGTAATAGGGAAAATTCAAACCTTGAAGAAACTGAGGGTCTTTATGTTTAGTTAGAACCTATCATTGATTGCCGTGGCTTTTTTCTGCTCGAAACTTTCTCAGTTGTACAGAAGTTACTGTTCAGTGGTTTGCTTGGAGAAGAGGTACCACTTGGAAAACAGCTTAATGAAATAGTGCGATTACAAAATGATGCTTTGTACCCCAAAGCTTATGTCTCCAAACCACCCTTGTTGTTGACTGCTGATATATTGTATATGCCAAAAAATGCATGTTGCTCTTTTACAGGGGTCTGTTCCAAACAAGTTTTATGTCCATAATGATATCTTCAGATATGAAGATGAAGTATTTGGGGATTCCGAAGGAGAACTTGATGAAGGTGAGAACTGTGCATTTGAGTTTGTCTTGTTGCCCTAGGATGTTTGCAGAGCTTTCAGAAGTGTCTGGAGAGGACAGAAAGACACAAACTGTATTGGAGGATCATGGAGCAGAGTAATTTGGGAAGGGTGAGGCAGGGAGTGTAGGTTTTGTTGCTGGAACTATCTGCTGGTCCAAAACATGCTGTAAAATGATGATCCTATAGCAGTACCTTACTCCTGGAAGGGCTGAGCTGGATCAGAGCGGGTGAGGCGTGGCAGAGAAGGGAAGTAATGAGCAGAAATGCTTTGGCTGCCACTAGTTTCATCAGGTAGGCTTGATTTCTCTAATCAGTCAAATTCTTAGGTAAAGTGATTTGAAGAAAAAAATCTAATTGGCTTTTTGAATATGACGTGTGGTTCACTTTGACATCATCGTCACACTGTAATTCATTTGTGTTCAGGGGCTGAACTTGACCTGGGTGAGTTTTTCCCCTCTATTCACTGAGGCAGATCAAATCAGAATACCTAGAATGTGTTCACTGGGTAATGTCTGGAATTTTTTTCATCTCAGTTCTGTGGAACAAAGCATCTTAGGCAATCATCCTTGTATCTGAGGTTAATCTCCTTAGTTTTAGGTACTGAGATTTACAAGCTAATAATGCAGTCTTTCTCTTTTACTGCTACCCTATGAAAAGCATCTGCGGGTTTAAAAGTCCCTCAGACCATCTTCCCAGAAGTTTCTAGCAGCAACACATCTCTAGTTTCTCCCTTTGCAAAAATAGTAAGCAACAAAGCCTCTTGAACGAGTGGAAGGCTCTTCTGTCTTTTCTTGCAGCTAATTTTGCCTTATTTTGTTGATGAAGCTTTATTTTGATTACTACTTGTTTAATATGCTTTTATTTTAATGCAGCTTTGGTAAACTTTCAGAGATGTTTAAGGAAGTTTTTCTTTTTGTGTCAGAGTCTGAGGAAGAGGTGGAAGAGGAGCAGGAGGAAAGACAACCATCACCTGAACCTGTACAAGAGAACACAAGCGGTACTTACTATGAAAACCATCCTGTAACGTAAGAAGCCTGTTTTATTATATAAACTTGCTATTTTAATAAACACAACAGAGCTCCTTTGTCTTTGGATTCTGGACATGATTTAGCAGGTAGTCTGGGAAACTGCACTTAACCTAGTATGGACCTGTGTTATGTGAATGCTGTCTTTTTTGAAACCTTGCTTCTTGGAGGGAGGGAGGGGGGTCATTCTTATGTTATTGTCACTTCTGGTTTCAAATGTGGGGTGAAAAGGTAGCAACCATGTTTATGTACATATTTAATGGAGTGAAAGCCCTCAGATCCCTTACATTTTGAACAGACAAAGTAGAGAAGTTGCATGTGGTTATCAGTAATTGAGACTCGTGACTCCTTTGGTAAGGAACTTGTATGGCAGTTTTTTAAAGCAGCTGCAGGTTTCATTACAAAATTGGTTTCATTTATGTGTATAAGCGTGATTTTCCATGTTCCACTGTGCTTCTAATCTGTTAGGAGCAGCAGGTCTTGAGTTTAGCACCTATTCCTTAAAGGGTTTATATGTCTGGGATTTTCAGATTCTCTGCAGAGAATTGTAAAACATATCTTTGCTTCAGCAGGGGTAAAACCTGGTTTGTATGCTACCTAGGGGTACAGCTTAATGTACCGCTGTACTTTATATGTAGGTACCATATGGCAGCAACTGGCAGCAGAATGATCTTCTCAACACCAGCCGTTACCATAACGTAGCTTTATAGAAAGTCAAGGCCAGGCTGGAGGGGGCTTTGAGGAACCTGGTCTGGTGGGAGGTGTCCGTGGCAGGGACTTGGAACTGGATGGTCTTTAAGGTCTCTTCCAACTCTAACCATTCTATGATTCTATAAAATGCAAGGCAATTGATAATCTGCATAAACTGCCTTTGATTATTGTAGCAATGGGATAGAGGAGGCACTAGAAGAATCATCTCATGAGCCTGAGCCAGAATTGGAATCTGAAACAAAACCGGAGGAGCTGAAAGCTGAAGCAGAAGAAAAGACCCTTGAGGAGCTGGAGGAGAAGTCTCCATCTCCACCTCCTGTAGAACCTGTTTCACTACCACAAGAACCACCAAAGGTTAGTTGAAAGTTGTATCTGTGCTTCTAGGTGCCCTGGAAAACCAGAAGATTCAGCTTTGAACTTAGCCTTTTTGAGCAGCCAAACTTGTACCTCTCTTCAGTGTTATGGTGTGTGAATAGCTAGGCTTCAGCCTTGAACTTAACAAAAAATGCAGTTTCATTAAAAAAGGAAAGAATGTTATTTTAAAGTGCTGCTCGAGTCACCTATCGTAAGTTTTATGCTCTGCTTGTGAAGTGTGTGTGTGTGGTTTTATGCACGTGTAAACCTTTTTAAACGTGGAGTTAACATATGTTAAGCAAACACCTCAAACTACCACCAACAAAAGTCTCATGCAATGGGAACCACTGCTCTTCCTTGAAAAACTGGATGATGCGTTGACACGTAAGAAATTGCTGGCAGTGTAGGCCCACAGTCAGTATGGGGGCATTGGCTGTCTCCCTTAGAGGCAGGATGCCTGGTCAAAAACCAGCCTGCACACCCTACGGCATCTGGAGTGTCCAGTGAGGTAGTTGGAGAGAGGTGGGAGGAAGCGGTGGAAGCTGGAGAGAGGTCGTTTGCCATCTCCGGTGTGTCTCCCATATTTTTATTTTTTCCAATCCTTTCTCTCTTTTTTTTCTTTTTTGCTTCTAATTTCTGGCATCCACTTTCTTCCTTCGTGCAGAAGACACTCCACACCAGAGTGTGTCCAGTCCCAGGTTCGGTTACCGCACGGAAAGCAGTGATGTGGGGGTGCTGAGGGAGCTGGGCCCACTCCAGTGGTGACAGTGGGCACGGCACACTCTTGCTCCACGCTGTGGAGTCCACAGAAGGCAAGGGCTGCACATCCTCCTGTAGCTTCGCTGTAATGCTTGCACCACAATTGTTTACTAGTCAGATAAGAACTGAAAGTGTGTTTTCAGCAGCCGAGTTTCCCTGTAGGAATGTCAGTGGTTTGCCATGATTAGTAGCCTAGGTTTGTTGCATTTCCTGCAGGCTTTCTCTTGGGCTTCAGTGACCAGTAAAAACCTGCCTCCTAGTGGTACTGTTTCTTCCTCTGGAATTCCACCCCATGTTAAAGCACCAGTCTCACAGGTAACCCATCTGTGAACACCTTGGATTGTCTCATTACTTCTGCAAACTGCTTCAGTTTTTTAAATTAACCGATCAATTTGTTTGACTTGATTTGCACAAATTAATTGTGTCTTAAATGTTAATGCACTCACCTTCTTGTCGCAAGCGAAGGCACGTACACGTTACAGGTGTAACTTTGGGTGATGGTGATGTTAAAATCTGTTTGTGTGGAAACAGGAAATCACTATTGAATTCTTTTTTGACCTATCTTAATGGGATATGGTCTGGTTTACAAGGTGGGAGGGGTGGGCGGGAAACAAGCAAAAAACCAACTCCTCACGAAATGGTAGTTTTCTAAAGCATGTTTGAAAGGGGTGTTTGATTGGTGGAAGTGCCCCAGCAGTAACCACTGCCAGCACCGTCTCTGAGAAGGTGCAAGATTGCCTTGTAAGGCTAATATCTACAGAATGTTGCTGGATTTCATTATCCATTTATAAGTGACTTGTCACAGAACCCTGTACCAACTTATGACTGTGTGAGGAATGGAAGGATTCAGGTGTCCTTGCCAGGACAATGCTGTCTTCCCATTCCTAGGCTGAGGAGGGGAAAGAGGAAGGAAAGTTTGACCGGGTGATAGCTCGCGTCCTGCACATGCCAAGCTGGTGTGAGACAGTCTGAGACACCATTCAGCTGCCTCCATCCGTACAAACACCCTCAAAAAAGAATACACGTGCTTTAACCTCTTCTGCTGACACTGTACCAAGGTGCTGTGTGTGGTGGTAGCTCGTGTCTGACCTTTTTACAAGACAGCAGTTTTCAGTAGAGCCGCTGGGCTACTGCAGCTGCCGCTTTTGCACTGGTTTCCTCTCCCTTTTCTACTGACAAAGGGGAACCTCTCTAGGATTGCCCTTCAGCCAAATCCATGTTAACGAAGCAAACAGAAAACAAGCCATCAGAAAGCCAGCACCTTGTATGGTGTTGGTTCTGGTGTGACAGGGCTCTCCTGGAAGTCAGCTACTGGCTGTGTAATGGGTTTGGAAGCCCGTCTGTCTTCATCGGCTTCAACGGGGCTTTGAGCACTGAGGTGGTATTTGAGCAGAAAAACCAGGAGGTTTCTAGTACTGAATAGATTTTCCTTATGTGAAACCAACACTGGGTTTGATTGATTTGCTGTAGAGCAGGTGGATTTTTGTAATATGACTGCAAAAAGAATGTAAATTTTGCAGTGCAAGAGAGCAGAAGATAGCTTATAGATGTCCCCTTAAACTTCTGTGTTACTCTGCAGCTTGTCACGCTTTTTGCCTTTTAGATGACTTTTGCTGTGACTGTGTTTAAGTCATTCTGTGGAAGTCTGTGAACAATCCTGTGGCGAGAATTTCAACTCCCAGCTCTTCTGGAGGCAGAATTAGTTAGTCCTTAGCTCCTCTTCTTGCACACTTTCCAGACCTGATATACAGAAAGGCACCTGAACAACTTCTACCAGGGGTTAAGGATCAGTGGCAGCTTTTCCCTGTTCTCTTGGATCCGTTGGTTCCAGACATTGCCTGTCAAGGGGGCAGCAGAGTGTAGTAGCGGGTGGGCAGCTCCTTTGGGATGCTGATGTCCCCAGCATCAGTGATGTGACACAGCAGCTGTAACTGCCTCTCTCTGCATCACTCCAGTTTTCCCCTGTCTTCTCTCACATTAAAGATACAGGCTCTGTACCGTTACCTCAGAGCCCCCCAAAGGACCCCACGTGTACTGTTTGGGATATAAACCAGCTCACTTCTGAGTAAAACAGGTCAGCGTTTCTTGCTCTCTTTCTTCTTGTGGGCGATGAGAAATTGATAAATCAGGCCTTCTCTTTGTAGGCTTTCCAGTTACTCTGGCCTCCCGTTTGTGTTAACAGCTCAGCAGTCACAGGGCTGCTGGAGGGGCAGGGACAAGCAGAGTGCTCCCCGACCCTTCCCCGCTGGCTTGAGAGTGCTGAGCTCAGGCAGAGAGAGAAATCTGTTTATAGGTGCTGCATTCTCTCACCGCCTTCAATCCGCTCAGACTCTGGGTAGACTTCTCCATAATCTACAGCCCCTTTGCAGCAGTGAGTGATGAGCATTTTCAGTCAGTTGTGAGGCCCATTTTCAGTCAGTTGTGAGGCCCATTTTCAGTCAGTTGTGAGGCCCATTTTCAGTCAGTTGTGAGGCCCATTTTCAGTCAGTTGTGTGGCCCATTTTCAGTCAGTTGTGTGGCCCATTTTCAGTCAGTTGTGTGGCCCATTTTCAGTCAGTTGTGAGGCCCATTTTCAGTCAGTTGTGTGGCCCACGTTGACTTTGGGGGCAGAGTTGGTAGCTCTCTGAGCTATGCCTCTAACCTGGCTACTGCCGTTCTGGGGAGGTAATGTGGGATTTTGTCTTTTGTTTCATGTGAAGCGTGGTTAGTTGTTTGTTTGTGTGGGTTAGTCAGTTCTTTGCATGCACACGTTTTGATTTTGGCAGGCATCTTGCTCTCTAGAGAAGCTTTTAAGCCTTGTAAGATCTCAAAAATAGAATTGTACCAGCCTGTGAAGCCACCTCTTCTCTCGTGCTTTCTGTCCCATCCTCCTCTGTTTCAGGGGGGTGTTCAGTCCCAAAGCTGGTGAGTTTTTGCTGTCATTTGCCAGTAGCATTGCCATAGAAGAAAGAGGTCCCTTTCCCTCCCCACGTGAGCTCCTGAAGAGAAGAGACAATGTCACTTTTTCCTTGCTTATTCTCAAAGCTCCCTTGGCTGGGTTTGTGACATACTTGGCTCCTGGGCTGAGTGCTCCCTTAGTGGTTTTCTGTTGAAACCCTTATTCTGTGTCTTTTAGTCCACTTTGTGTGCTCTCTCTGAAATGAGAGTTGCAATTAGCTGCTGCTTGGGCTGTAAATGGCAGCCCTTAATGGGCAGCTTGTGATGCTGCTGGTAATTGCAGTGTTTTGGGGAGCACAGTTTGCCCCAGTGCTCTCCTCTGGAGGCAGCCCAGAGAGCAGTGAAGCAGTCTGCTCTGCGACACGGGGTGGGGCTGATTAACAAGCAACTAATGAACCTAGCTGTTTGTTTGGGTAGACAGTATTTGTGTGGTAGAGGAGAAGTGAAATGCAAAGGAAGCAGGTAAAAGTTAACTGTTACTTGGGATTTAAGAGAAGGCCAGCAGTGAGTTAGCAAGTCTTTGCTGGGGTTGAGGGAAGGACTGAGCGTTTCATCCTGAGAGCTGTGAGGAATGGGGGTCTCAGTGTATTCACTTTTGAGGTGTAATTTATAATGCAGTAAAGATGTATGAGTAGACATGGCAGGGGAGCTGCTGTCACCCTTGAGGAGGTAGAATGACAAGAGACTGAACAGGAAGGCTCCTTTTTCTAGCTTATTCTTGGAATTGAAATAGCAGTCCTGGAAATGTTGGAAGGAGAAGCTAAAGCCTAGCTGGGTAGAGCCCGAGAGACAGGAGGGCTGAAACATCCATTTGGTGTGTAACACCTGCATGTTTTGTGTAAAACAGTCTTTTTACCCCTGTGAAGTACTCTCTGGGTGGAACCGTCAGTTGTCTTGAGTCCGCAAAGGAAAATAAGGGAGGTGTTTAACACGAACTACTTCTCCCCAGCAGTCTGGGCCTGTAGCCGTTGTCCTTGTGTTTAATCTTCCTCAGAAGCTTGTGTTCTTCTCTACACTCCTAAGGATAATTTTGTCTTTCTAAGATAAGAACCCGGCACAGCAGCAGCTGCTGGAGTGTTGTACAGAAAATGAAATGTAAAAAATGCTGGAAATTGCTGCAGTAGCCAACAGGCTGCATAGAAATGGTTTTTATTGTTCTGTTTCTTTTTATCAAATTATCTTTAAAAGCATTTATTGAATAAAAGCAAATGGAACAGGTGTTCTAGTTCCTAAGAATATGAAGGATGTACTTTGAGCATCATGGTCTTGATGTCAGGAAAGCTGCAAAAAATCCTCAGCAGGTAGTCTGTAGAAGTTGTCATTTCAGGTGGCTTTTTTTTGTGTCAGAAATACTTAGGACACTTCTGGGAGCTTTTGTTTAGTTCTCCTCTCCTTTTCTTCTAGGATAGTTTCCTTGCAGTAGCTCTGCACTCGAGGAAAAGAATCCCTCGGGGACTCAGACAGAACACGTGGTTTGCCCATCTCTTTGTGTCCACCTCGGGGTGCCTCCTAGAACGTGAAGGTTGAGCTTGGCGTGAGGAAGCTTAATTTGATCTGTGCGGGGTGTTTGGTCAGGCTGAGGGATTCTGCAGTGATGGAGCATTGGGGTGCCAATGCCTGGTCAGACGTGGAAGGTTGACTTCAGCCACGTTTTGGGGAGACGCTCAGATTGAGGGATGTTTGCTTTGCACCTTTTAGCAGAGGAAACTGAACACTGCAGTCCTGGATTGGTACAGAGGGATTTCTAGAGGTGAAAAACATGTATTCCCAAACACATTGCCATGGATGCGTACCTTCTGGAGTTCGTTTTGTGCATGCCACTTGCCTGTCTTGTGTTGTGGGGCTTTTTGGTTTGCTGAGTCTTGGTTTTCTGGTTTTTGGTGGTTTTTCACTGGGCCAGTGTTTAATAATGCATATTCTCCTCCTCTTCTAGCCAAGAGTGGAAACTAAACCTGAAGCTCAGTCTCAGCCTCCTCGTGTACGTGAGCAGCGTCCCAGGGAAAGACCGGGTTTTCCACCCCGAGGACCTCGACCAGGTAACGTGGATCATCAGCTTGTGTGTCTGCTTGGGACTAATTAATGAGAAGTGTCTCCTTGATGGGCATTGTCTGCACCTGTGTTGACTTGGCTGATGGTGACCTGTCTGTTCCTACTGCCTTTACCTAGAAATGGGGCAATATGATCTGGAGTCCAAGCTGGTGACGAGTTGTTGCAAAGATTGGGCGCTATTTCCAAGCATCTGTTCTGTTGAAATGGTTTTTTAATAGTCAGGCCACTGGTTTTATGCTTGAGTGCTTTTCACGTGGCTTGGTGCAGTTCTGAAGAGTGCATATGGAGAAGTCAGTGGATTTTTCCGTGCCCTGTAATTTTGCTGAATCTTGGAAGTGAGAGCCCATAAATACCTGTTGTTGCTCTTGTGGAAGAAAACCTTCCCATCATGTCAGCCTCAGTCAGTTAATAATGTTATACCTATTTTTCCATCTTGTGTAATTGTCTCAAGTACGGCGCTGGGCAGAGACTGGCTGGTCACAGGGCCAGGGTTACGGGGTGCTCTTCAGTCCCTAAGTGTGAAAGTAAGTCCTGAGTTCCAAGGGGAGGGGTGGTGTTTGCGATTGCCCTGAAGCAGCTGTGTCAAGCGGGCAGAGCACTGCCTGCAGAAGTGGTGAAGTCTCGGGGAACCCAACATCTCCACCAGCTCTGGCTAAAATTGGTTCTAAGGCAAACCAAGTGCAAACCAGACTGGGTTTAGAAGTGCTGTTGGCTTTGCTCACTGCAAGGGCATCTTCACTTGGGGACAACAGTGCTGAAAGGATTTCAGGTGCTGAGGAAGAACCAGGACATCTGCTACCTGTTAACATTTCTTGGGTTTTTAACATGAGCTGCAGCTTGTGGCTAAATCCAGTTGCAGATCTGCATTTCATACAGAAGGCATGAGGAAGCTGGTCTGACACTGCGGGTAGCAGAGGCAGGGGAGGAAAAGCTGAAATCTCAGTTGACCACAAGGCAGAGCTGCAGACCTGTGGTGTTATTTTCAGAGGAAGTCAGGCAGCCTTTATCTGCTTAATGAAACCTTCCAAAGGAGCTAGGAATCTTGCTGTGAATGGACTTGGAGGGGAAGCTGGGGAGAGAAAGAGGTATGTACTGTAATACTGTAATACCTGAGGTACTAAAGAGGTAACAGTGTGCTGCTGTCACACTGTGAGGCAGGTGATGGTTTAGGAGGGAGGTACCAGGAGAGATTTCATCTGGCGAGCTGCTAAGTGGGCTTTGGATGAGCTGGAGAGAACATGAGGAACTCTGCCTTGTATTTGGGACAGAAAGGTGTAAGATGAAAGCTAGAAGAAGTGATGGGCCAACAGTCTTCTTAATCCATATGCTCTTGTTCTGCTCAGGAACGGATGAAAAGGTGACTTAAATCTAAATCTTGTTAAAAGTACATTTTAATAGGTAGTGAGCTCCTCTTCAGTCTAATAATTGGAGATCTAACAACAACCAGTTAAACAATCTTGCCCAGTATGCCAGATGTCTTAGTTCATGGACTTATTTAACCTAACTAGGGAAACCAGACAAAAATGCTTTGTGGTATTATCACAAAATTGTAAGGAATAAGATAGTGTCCTCCCCACAGTGTCACCCGCTCGGGAGATGAAGGTACCAAACTGTTTGAGTGAACGTGCTTGGTGGTGTTGGTAGATGTCTTCATCCCACTCCACACACATCTTCTAACCTTGGTGGCTCTGCCTTCCTCTTTCTGTGGACAACAGGGCGAGGGGACATGGAACAGAATGAGTCGGATAATCGTCGAATAATTCGCTACCCTGACAGCCACCAGCTCTTTGTTGGGAACTTGCCGCATGATATCGATGAGAGTGAGCTGAAAGAGTTCTTCATGAGTAAGTAGCAACTTCAGCTGCGGAGACTGAGAAGAAAAACTGTGTTGAACAGTCACGTAACATTCACTTAGGGCCGTGCAGGGGAACTTGTACATGAGGTAACACTCCAGGGGGTGCCTGGAACAAGCGGAGGGGTGGCAGAGCCAGGGTTTTTGATAACGTGGCTTTTCCCTTGTGTTTCCCCAGGCTTTGGAAACGTGGTAGAACTTCGCATAAATACTAAAGGAGTGGGAGGAAAACTGCCTAATTTTGGTTTCGTGGTGTTTGACGATTCTGAGCCAGTTCAGCGAATTTTAGTTGCAAAAGTAAGTATTGGGATTGGATGCCTTAAACCCTGAGTAGTGGGGGCCGCCCCAGTTTGCTTTGCTGCTGTTCCAGCATTCAGTCATAAACAGCAGCGTAAGAAAAGCCTGGTCTGGGCAGAGTCGGTCTGTAGCTTGTCAGAGCTGTGCCAGTGTTCCTCACACCACACCGTACCCAAGTCGGGTTTCTCCCCTCTGCACGTGGAGCCTGACGCTTGCTCATAGAGATCCTTTTAAGCCGAAAGTCGAGCACTTAACCTTTCGAAGGGCATGGCCTGGATCTCCGAATTCTGTGTCCCTGGGCTGGGAAACAGGAGCAAGGTTATTTGTGGCTGCAGCGGGAGGAATTTGAGAGGAGAAAGCAGCAGCTTCCATTTCCAGTGTGTGGGAGTGAGACCTGGTAGAGCAGTTGTTCAGGACCTTTAGCCCTGAAGTGAAAAGGCTAAAGACAGCCCTGCCCTTGCTTGAGAAACACATTTGAGTTCCTTGCATGCCAAATGAACTTAAAAATGCTGTTCCAGGTACCATAGACCTCTGGGGCGAAGGCTTTGTGCTGCAGGGAGCCGTTAGCAGCCCCAGTAAGCGAAGGCAGGCCATGGCGTGCAGCGCAGCGGTGTTTTCATGTGCCGTGTGTGAATGCGCTTTGCGGAGCGGTGACTAACGTGTGCCTTGAAAACTTTTCCCTATAAAAGCCTATAATGTTCCGGGGTGAGGTGCGCTTGAACGTAGAAGAGAAGAAAACAAGAGCCGCTCGTGAACGAGAGACCCGAGGCGGAGGCGACGACCGTAGGGATATTCGCCGCAATGATAGAGGCCCTGGGGGTCCCCGCGGAATAGTGGGTGGTGGCATGATGCGAGACCGTGACGGAAGAGGACCCCCTCCGAGAGGTGGCATGGCACAGAAACTGGGCTCCGGACGAGGAAGCGGGCAGATGGAAGGCCGTTTCACTGGACAGCGTCGCTGAGATCTCCACTGTGGGCAGACAAGTCTTGGCAGTGGTACATTATCCATCGTGTTTGCATTCTTGTTAATTTTTGGTTTTTTTGGCTTTGGAATGTGACACAGCCCTTCTGATCATTTCTTTGATGTGAAAGCATCCTTTGGTTTCCAGTTTAAATTGAGGTGGACGTTCTTTCCCCAGTTTCACAACAGGAGTCACACTGTTAATTTATAAACGTAGACTTGGAGAATTGAGGACTGGGAAAACAAAAAAAAAGAGAGAAAAGAAAGGAAAAGAAAAGAAACGAAACCCAGACCGGTTACTGATCTGCAACAAAAGTGAACTAAAGGACATGCCCAATAGAATTCAGGTCCTTTCAGTCAAAAACCCTCTGCTGCACATTTTGTGTGAGTGTAACTGTTTCTGCCTATTACTGTGGGAAACACAACTAGTGCAATTTGTGCAATTGGAGAAGCTTGCCTTTTCTGTTGTTCCTCCTTAGAACACTTGGCTCCAGACAAACTCGTGTTTACGCCCTCATCAGAATGCACTAATGGGTACTCTGAACTCATTGCTATTGACACCCGCAGGAGGCATCGGAGTTAAAAAAACCCCTTCACCCTCAGACAGAGTAGCTTGTGAAACGATGCGGGCATCTGATCTGCTTGCTGTGACCAACATCTGTGCACACCCAAACCTCACTGAGACTACGAGTTTATTCCAGAAGGAGTCCATTGAGCTGTCAACTAAACAGGACCCAGAGTTTCAAAGTCGTAGCCCTGAGTACACAACAAGTTTGATAGCTCCCGCCAGGTTTTTCTATCCGCCCCTCCTCAGTACAGGGATGGCTGCTCCACACACTCCCCCTTCCCCCTTCGAAACGCATTGTACAGTGAAATTTGTCTTGACTGTATTTGAGTTCTCCAGTAATGTAATAAGCATGATGGTGCCTTCTATGAATACATCATTCCAGTCTCGCTGGTGATTTTGTACAGTATAAGTGTATGAATTACTGTGCTGCAAAGCCGGTCGGCTGCAAAGCATTTAAAGGAAATCATTGAAAAATTGTATTAAAAAAAAAAAAATTGCAGTATCTTTCAATCAGTAAACGTTGCTCAAACGATCATCCACCTTGCTCGTCAATTAACAAGTTCGCCCGGGTTTGTGCAGAGGGGGGGAAGGGAGGAAGAAGGCACCCAGCCAGTCTCCAGGCTGTCTCTCCTCTTCTGTCAGTGCCAGGGCTAAAGGAATCATGAATTTCAGGAGTCAGGAACGGTGAACGCCTCTGGCCATGGGCAGAACTGAGCATCCTTGGGGAGGGCAGGCTTAGCAAACGAGGATACTGCAATTTTCAGAGAACAAATCCACAGCTCTTAAGTATTTGCATTTTCCAGTTGCACTTGTCTAAAAAAAAAGTCGTACTCATTTTGCACAGAACTCTCAGCTGAAGTTGTCAGAGCCGTGGCTCCGGGCTGAAGGATGGCAAGGGACATCCTCCTCCTGGCTCTGACGGGGGTTCCCAGCAGAGAGGTGTGTTCCGGAGCGTGCTCCTGTTCCGTGGGCTGGACACGGGGCCTCGGAGCAGGCGGGGAGGGTGTTGGTGTGTGCGTCTGTGCAAAAGTGTGACCACTTAAAGCTGCTTGTAGGCACAGCAGACCTCAAAGGCAGCAGTCGCTGCTTGGAGCGAGAGCAGAGGGGGCAGCAGAGCCATCCCGCAGGGTGCTGCGGTCACGGGCTGCTTTGGAGTCAGCTGGAAGGTGTTGCACACGCTGCTCCCGTGCGTTAGGCAAAGGGAAGCGGCCTCTGTCTGCGTTGCCCCGGACCCCAGGGCTGCTGCGTTCAGTGGGAAGTGGGAAGTCTTGCACTATGCTCATACACGTCTTGTTGGGTTTTTTTGTCCCGGGGCACATCCCTTCCAGTTGCCATTTTCATGGTTCAGTTTTTTCGTTCAAGGTCTCGCATTTTCAGCTGTTACCTGGAAATCTGTGGTACTTGAACTGCTCCACACAACACCGCTACTTAGGTGTGAAGCCTGCGGACAAGTTGCTGGTGTCAGTGAGCGGTTTGGTTGTCACCAGTGTGTTTTGTGGGGTTTTTTTTTGCTTTTGGTTTTGGTTTTTTTTTTTTTTCCTTTGCCTTTCATAGTGCTGTGGTGTTTTGCTGCCACGTTATTACTTTCTGTGGCCAATGGCACTGGGAATAATCTCAACGACAAAACCCCAGAGTATGAAAAAGAGCTACTGAGCCATCCTGCTTTCTGGCTTGCTGCTTGTGTGAGTGAGATGAGCGACCGCTGGAGCGTCATCCCCAGCAGCGCACAGGGCGGTCGCTCACCTGCCACACTCTGGACTCTTGGTGTTCTCCACCCCCTGGACAGTCACTACCGCGTGGAGCAAAGGAAAGGGATTCACTGACCATGACTGTTGGTCGCTGCTTCGTGGATGGTGGGAGTACTTTGTCATTACAGTTCTCTTTCTACAGACTTGGCTGACCATCCTGGCTTTCGTAGTATCCCAGCCAGTGGATTTCCATCGTCATTGCTGTAACGTGTCAAGCATTTATATGCTCGTAGATTCTAGTTTAATTGTTGCAGGTGGAAAGTATTTTTACTTTTAAGTTTCCATTCTGAATGTGTTTTGACTAAACATACCAATAAACTACTGATGTCTGCAGCATTTATCCATGTCCCTAATTCTCTTGAGCACAGGTCACTGTAGAGCACTGGCCATCTCTTGCTGTACAGAAAATGCTTTTTTTTTCCAGAAAATTGTTGCTGGTGTGTCAGGAGGCTGTGGGACACCCTCCTGGTGCCGTGTCACGTACTTTGATTGAAGTACTTTATTGGAGTAGTGGATGAGCTCTGGCTTGCCCTGGCTGTATGAACTCCTCTCTGGGACCTTGGCTGAAGAGGACGCACGGTCGGAAACCCTCCCAGTGCCACGAGAAGCCATGAGAGGCAAGGACACGACAGGGTTTGGTCACAGCCCATGTGGCCAGGAAGGCGCTGCCCTGGGTACAGGCTGGTCCCCCTCGGGGCTCCATGGTCCCCACAGGACAGCGGTTCCCGGGAGGGATTCCCGGCGCCCCAACGGGCTGTGGGGGCTGCAGCGCCCAGCTCTGGGGGCAGAGCTGGAGTGGGTGCTGTGGTGGTGCTGGGGGGAATGTGAGCTGAGCTGCCTTGGAAAAACAAATCTTGCTCTCAACTTTAATGTCGCTTATTCTTGGTACTGTGGGACTCGCTGTCGTGCTGCAAGATAATCCCTGTTTTTTTCCTGCTTGGGTGGCGTTGCCAGTGCCAGCATTCACCCAAAAAGGTCAGTAAAGGGGTTATTCTTGCACTGCTTGTAGCTGAATTGTGCCCAAGTCATGGCATTGCTGTGGAGCTGGTCTGGCTGGAGTAGCTGCTGTTCGCTGCATCTTCAGGTCCCTCTGCCAAGCACCGTCGTGGCTGTAGTATCTTCTGCTAAATGGCAGTTGGGAAGTGTCTGAAAAGTGCACGGTTCTGTGAGCTGAAGTGCTGGGATGAAGAAACAAGACCCGTAGAGGACCCTAAGCCCGAGTCACCAGAACCTCCTCCTGGGAGCAGCCTCAAGGGCTAAGCCATCTGCTGGTGCCAAAGATCCCCGAAGGAACGTGATCCCCTTGGTGCGGGGCTTCGTTGTGTGACTGGTGGAGGCCTCTGAACGCCGGGCTGAGGTTTAGCTTTAATCAATGACTGCGTAAGGATCAGCCTGGACAATTTCCCTTCCCTTTTTCTGTGGTTGAGCGGAGCGAGGTGAAAGTCATCCCCGTGTGTGCCGTAGGAGAGCGGGAGGGACGGCCCGGGGAGGCTGCAGGGGCGCAGAGACGGGGTCGGTGGCCGCCACCACGAGCAGGCGCAGCGCACACTGAGGGATGGGGTGAACTGCTGGGGCTGGGAGTGTGTGTGTGTGTGTGTGTGTGAATTAACGTTGAGCTCAGCTTTTGCAGGTGCAACACGGTGCCTTCCCAGGCTGCTCAGCCCGTTCCGCACACTTGAAACGGTCCCGGAGCGGTCAGGGAGGTAACGGCGCCCGGACTCAAGACAACCCGGCATCAAGGACCGGTGGGTTTTCTCCCCACCCCGGGACCTTAACAGCCCGGTTGGGCTCTGCAGCTACTGAAATGCTGCTGTGGGCAGGGTGTTGTCACTGCGTGGTCCTGATGGAACAAATAGGTTCGGGCGGGTGCTGTGCGCGGGGCATCCTTGCGGGGCACGGCGGTGGCGATATGGCCCGGCCCCAGAGGGACAGCGGTGCCGGAGCCTCGCCGGGCGGGAGCGGTTCCGCTGCCCCGGGCTGGAGCTACAGCCGCTGCCTCGGCCCTGTCCCGGGGGAGGGGGGCGCCGCGCGCGCGCCGTGTCGCAGGGGGAAGGGGGCGGCACCTCCGCCACCGGCGGGGGGACACGGAACACTGCGACACCCGGTGCCCCGCTCTGGCCGCCAGGGGGCGCCGCTCCGCCGCAGGGTCGCTCCGGGACGGCCGGGGGCGCTGCTGCCAATTCCCGGGAACGACCGCCAGGGGGCGCTGCCGTGATAAGGGGCGGCCGCCTGGAGGGCGCCACCGCCGAGGCGGGGCCGGGGAGCAGCGGGAGCGAGAACCGGGAAGGGGGTCGCGGGGCAGGGGCTGCCGGCCCGGGCGGCGGTGCGAACCGGTGTTCTCTCCGCCTGGCAAGACCGCGCCTCCTGGGAGGGCGATGGGGGCACAGCGGCGCTCCCCGCGGAGAAGCAGCCCCGGGTTCGTTAGCGGGCGGCCGTCCCCGGGCCGTGCCGGGATCCCGACTGGCCCCCGGTGCCCTGCAGGGGAGCCGGCGGTGACCGAGTCGTATCTGCGTGCGCACCGCCGGCGTTCTTCTCTCCAAACCGGCTCCTGTTGCCGGTAGAAGCGGCGCAGAGGCTGCCGGGCAGCGCTGCCACGGGGAATTTGGGAGATTGGGAGAACCTGGGAAAGGCTCCCGGTTACCGGTGTCTCCAGAGCACCATCGGGGAGGGCTGAGCCTCGTTACGGGAGGCCCGGCCCGGGCAGCCTCCGCCCCGGCACGCCCCACGGAGCCGGAGCCGCTGCGGGAGGATCAGCGAGACCGCAGGTCAGGCTGGGGGGGCGGCAGAGGAGCTGCTGGGGGGCTGAGGGGGATCAGCCGGGAAGGGGAGGAAAGTCTCGACTCCAGCGCCGGGGTTCCGTGCCCCCCCCGGGAGGGCAGGGCCGACCGCGGCGCTTGTGCAGGGAGGAGGAGGGAGCCGGCAGCCGCTGGCAGCGCTCGGCTTCAGCCCTTCAACCTCTCGCAGTCGGGGTTTGCCTTCGCCCCCGGGGTTTCGGTGCCCGCAGGGAGGGGGNAGCAGCTCCGGCCGGGGAGCGGAGCGAGGGCGGCCCCGCCGGGCTCCCCCGACACCCGCCGCGTCCCGGGGAAGGGGCGCTGGTAGCAGGCACCCCCGGGCAGCGGGGCAAACCGAGCGGCGTGTCGCGGGGTGGGTCGGGAGCTCCGCCCCCCCCGCTGCGACACCGGACAGCGACACCCGGCAGTGGGCCTCTCGGGAGGGGGCTCCAGCGCAGGGGGGGCAGCCGAGCGGCAGAGGGGCTCAGTCCGGGCCAGGGCGGGGAGCGCGGCCCCGACACAGGAGGAAACGTCTGGCGGGCGCTGTGAAGCGGCCGTGCGGTGCTGCGGCGGTGCCCGGCAGCTGTCGCTCCGGAGTGCGGGGACGCGTGTTGAGTTGAGGAGGAGGACGCGCTGTGCTTGTGGCTTCCGGTGCCGGTCCCGCCGCGGGGCGGTTTGGGGCTGGCAGCGCTCACGGGCTGCAGCGGGGTCAGGGTGGTGGCTGCGCTTCCCCATCTCCCTTGTGCCTCGGCTGGGCTGGGGACAGGGCTGGGGACAGGGCTCCTGGTTGTTCTGGGCCCCTCCTGAAAGCCCCACGGTTCGGTTCAGCTGTGGCTGGTGTTTAGCGCTTGGGCTGGTGTGGCAGTGGCTGAGCCCGGGGCTGGGCAGTGACACGTAGCAGGGTGTGTGGCACAGGCCTCCGGGCAGGGTCGGGGTGACGGTGGTGGCCGGGGGGGGGGGGTTGCTGTGCCAGGCTGGGTGCTGGACAGGAACAGCCCATCCTCGGCCCCGGTGCTGCTCAGTGTTGTCTTCTGCTTGAAATGCAGACGGGTGTGAGGACTTCAGGTTGGAATGTGTGTTCTGGGGCTGAGCCCTGAGCTCTCCCGCTGTCACTTCTCTCTCCTTTCCCCACAGCCCGTGTGGTGCTGGGCAGCCTCTGCCAGAACTGAGGGCCAGGAAGGGGACAGGCACCTCCCATGGATTTTTTTGGGGTTGTGCTGTGCACCCCATGAGCTCTGACCAACCGGTTTCACTCCCCTTGTGCAGGTGCAGAGGAAACACAGACAGTGCTTTGCCTGCAGCCCCTGACAGCGGGGCTAGGATGGACCCTGCACACAACAGAGATGTGCCTGGTGTGGACTTAATCCCTGAGAGAAGAAGCTGTGCTCTCTCCAAAAGACAACTCATGTCCCAGCTGGGGACAGCCCTGCCTGCCCCTGCCTTGCAGTACAGATCCAGCTGATGGACACCACGGCTTGTCACAGCTCCAGCCACGAGCTGTTCCTGCTCATTGGCAGCCGTGCCCTCCTGTCACAGCTGCGGGTGTGAGCGCTGGTCTCCCCAACACAGGTGACCATCAGCAGATGCTCCCCTCTTCAACCACCCTGGCACCGCAGCCCCGGCTGAAGGACGTTGTGGCTCGTCACAGCTCCAGCTAACGGACACTGCAGATGTCCAGCAGCACCAGTTCCTGATAAGAGGTGTTCCTGCTCCCCAGCGGGTCACTGCTCAGGGTTTCTGTTTCAGGGAGTTCCAGTTCAAGCTACTGGACACTCCACTTGCGGTAGCTCTGCCTTGTCTCAGTTTCGGGTCCAGCTCAGTGAAGCTCCAGCTTTGGTGACGAGATGCTCCTGCTGATGGAAGCTCCAGTTCACTCCAGCTCCATGCAGCCCTGGCTGATGGATGCTCCAGCTGGGGAAGTGATGCTGCTCCCCGTTACCAGCTCAATAAATGCTCTGTTTTCTTTCACGCCAATTAAAGCTCGAGCTCATTGCAGCAATCTGGCTTTTGGTGAGGTCATAAATCACTCACTGTCACAACTTGTGTATGAATATGAACCGCCACATTTGTACAGTGTCTAAATACTGACTATTCCAGTGGTTGTACCCACCTTGAATAAACAGTTGGACACGTGAAGATGGTGTGAAAAACTTCAGATGTTTAATTTGGCCTGGCATGTGCCATGTACCCTGCCCATGCCCCTCTCCCCCAGACTCAAACATCCCGCTGCCCACCCAAAGTCTCCCCTGGCCACTCTTTTGGGGGTGAAAACACCTGACTGAGCTTCCAAGTCCCCAAACCACAGCATTTAATAATTCTTCTGAGTCCCAGAAACATAGGACTTGTCCCACAGTTTCTAGCACTGAAAACACACAACTTAGAAGCCTTTCTGAAGCTCAGAAAAAGACAGTCCCAAAAAACACAGCACGCTCTTAGTCTCCATTCGTCAGCCTGAAAAACAAAGGATGCAAGTTTTTTTCTAAGCTGAGAAAATACAGGATTTGATCTTCTTCTGAGCTTCAGACACATAGGGCTTTGCTTTTGCAACCCAAAACCAGCTC
>VXBJ01001059.1:798353-926107 GCA_013400055.1 Nycticryphes semicollaris
CCCCCGAGCTTGTTTTCAAGGTCTAAAAATGCAGCACGTGGGCTCTGTTTTCAGAATGTGAAAACTCAAGGCTTCCTCTCCCTTTTTAGTCCCAAAAACACAGAACATGGTTTCCATTTGGGGGGTTGAAACCCAGTACTGAAATTCTGGCAGCTGAGTGCACCCTCCAGGAACAGGGAGCAGCTGGGGAGTTTGGGTGTCTCAGCTGTAACCGTCATGGGAACCGGCAGGGTTTGGCTTGGGAGCGTTAGGGTCACCAGACTGAGAATAAGCCCAGAAGGTGGCTGCCAGCGCTCGGGTGGGACAAAGCCCTTGGACAAAAGTGAAAAAAATCCCAAGCCCATCAGACAAAGCACACCTCGTGTGTGTCTTCAGCCCACACCGACTGCCTGCGCTGCAGCAGCTGAGACAGAAGGCTCAGAGCCAAAGGAGAAAAGTGTCTGTTTTACCTCTGGGAGTAACTGTCCCCCCGGCACTCCTCTGGGACGGTCACCAAGCAGCTCCACAGCACAGCACACAGTACACCACCACCCTCTGGGGAGAAAGCAGAAACAGGAGAGACCACATCACCATTCTAGCTCTTTGAAAAGGAGAGGAAACTCAGGCACATCATCAGTCGGGCAGCCAGTAAGTCTTGCAGGGTGCAAGTGCTTTAACGTCCAGCTCAGTCCCAAATCCCAGCTGGAAGCAGGGCCACTGTAACAAGGACCTGCCACATCCCTGCCATGGGCCCAATTAGAGTAACGAGGGCTGTGCCTCAGCATGGGCTGACACATCACCTCCTCACCGCTGGGGAATACGGAGTTGAAATCTGCCCTTTTGCTGACAGCTGCAGCTCTGGAGACACTAGGGCTGATGGACACTATGGTATGGTTTAGAGATACTGTACTTCACCAGAAGCTGCTGTTGATGTGAAAAAAAAACTTGGATATGAAAGTGGACACAATGACCTGAATCCAGAGTGATTTTATTGTCTAGCCAAGGCGGTGTGTTGCACCCAGCCACATGAAATCTCTGTTTCTCTCACCATCCTCTGAGACAGGGGGCCCCCAAAATCTCTGACCCTGCTACTGCCAAGACCATTGTGGTGACTGACTGTCCTCCTCACATGGGGTCAGATGTAAGAGCTTAGGTGGCAGGAGCAGAAGTTCACGGCAGGGGTTGGCACAGATGCCTGCAGAGCTCACTCACTCGGCTCTTGGATTTTAAGAGCTGCCCCTTTGCCCCCTCACTGCCAAGCAGGTCTGTAAGTGGTGCAGCTGATCAGTATTGAGGGTCCCTGAGGTACCCCCGGCCACCCTTTCAAGCCAGAAAGCAGCCGAAGAAAGGAAGAGTGAAGCACCCCAAGTTGTTCTGCCTTTCCCCACCGTGAGGCTGGGAACACACTGGTACTGCTGTGTGAGCAAGGAAACTTCAGCTGCCGTGCAGCAGAGGCCGTACACCAGCAGTCACTGAGACTGATGGTCCTGCAGCGCAGAGGGGACAGGAAAAAGAAGCAATGCTGGTCTCTTTGTTTGGCACACTGAGGGCCAAAAGTCTCTTTGGGGCCACTTACACTTGCCTGAAAGCCATGTTCAAGTTCTCACCAGGTGCTCTGGTTTCTACCTGCTCCCATGGCACTTCTGCTGTTTGAACAACGTGGCTGTGCTCCAAGGCTAAGAAAGGGGCAGGGGCTCTGCCGACGGCTGCACAGTGCCCCAGCAGGGCAGCAGCACTGGGAAAAAACTCTTGGGATTGTGCTTTCCAGGAGTGTCTTTCATTGCTGCTTCCAGTTCCCCCAGATCAAATCCATGCAGAGGAGTGGAGTGGACAGGAGCTCAGAAATGGCAGAATGCATATTTACTGGGTTGTTAAATTGGCCAACAAAGTCAGCATTCCTGACAGAGTGAGCTCATGCCCTGTCTGGGATTTGCTTCCCCAGCCTGGGCATCTCTCTGGTTTTCTCTTTCAATTGTCTGAATGCCAGCAGGAGAAAATGGGATAAGATGATACATATGGATTTCCCTCTTTTTCCCTTCAAGTACGGCGGTTGCTAAGTTTTCCTCCTGCTTGCTCCCTAACACTGCTTTGCAGCAAAGCCCCAGTGATAACTGCAGTCCTGTCCCAGTGTGTGGGACAACAAGATGGGTGAAAGGAGGAGGAGGAGGAGGAAGGGGAAGGGACAGAGGGACCGCTTATCTCGGGCTGCAGCTTCCAGACAGATGAATGGACAGACACTCTCCAATGTCCACCTGCCCAACCGCCCACCACACCACAGAGCAAGCCTTCTTCAGATCCTAAGGGAACCCATCCCACAAGCAAGCACAGCTCCTGCCCTGCTTCTGTTCAAGGCATGGCCTCGGGTGAAATAACAGACTGGGAAAACTGGCCCCTTGTGCCACAAGTAATAGTTGCTGGGTGCTCTTATCTCCTTTCCCCCCATACTGGGCAAATGTGCCCTTTCTTGATTAGGTTTTCCTGTTACTGAAACACCTCCTATTGCCACTTCATCTTTGTGGCATTAGGTTCTGTCGGTTAAGGTCGGGTTGTCAGTTACTGGACAGCAACAATCTCCCTCCCTCCAAATTCTTCACAACCTTTGCAGTGTCTGCAGCGAGGGAACTCGACTAAAACAGGCATGAAAATTAAATGTCTGTGCCTTTGCACAAAGAAACAGTTTCTGTATCAGGACAGCAGCTCAGACACAGGAGGGAAAAGCTGTGCTGCTGCCGGCTCCTCCTCTGTGACTAAGCAGAGCATTTACATATCCAGAGCTGTCAAACAGCAATGAAAGTCTCCCTGTGTGCACTAGAAGCCTTTCAGTGCTCAATGCATATTAAATCGCCCCGCTTGTCATGTTACTTCTAATGAAGAATTAGCATTAGTGTCAAAGCTCGTTAATGCGATATAAAAATTATTCTGTGAATGTATATGTTACAAGCTCCATTTCGGTATGTTGCTATACTGAATAATGTAGGAGGGAACAGCAACTCCCAATTATCCTTACGCTGCTATTAAACACAGTCATTGCAGTGTCTTGGTTGGCCTACACACCTAAGAGAACTCTGGAGGGGAAGACAGAGAACATTTAAATAATGAAATCTTGGCACCGTAATTATTATTTCTAAGTATGTACTTCTTACTGATAGCTTTTGTTGAGGTAATTACTCTGGATAGTATTTTTGACCTCAGGCAGTAACTTACATGCACCAGCTTCCTCCCGAGCACGTATCAGCATGTTCCTAAAAGGGGTGTGTTTGCTCTTGTTGAGCACTGAGGAGGGCAAACACAAGTGGTGCTTATGCAGTAAAACTACAGCACCGCTCTGCCAAGCCAAACACACAGGGAAACTGGTGGCTTTAGCTTTCCAGCACCTTCGGGTCTGACTCCAAATTAACCCTGACTTGTCTTGTCTTCAGATCTGTACCTATACCCAGCGGCATCTGATGGTCCAGACAAGCAGCCAGAAGGACAGACCTTTCGGGAAAAGCTGAGGGCTCAGTGCCTGGTGCTCCAACAGACCAGTGGCACCAGCGTCCCCAAGGCCCTGCTGGGGACCGGGGTGCTGCAGGGCCCTCGCAGGGTGTGCAGATGCACCTTTCAGCTCACACCACCCCTCGTGTCCTTCCCCCTGGAGTCTCAGTCAGACACAACCTTTGGCAGGGCCCAAGCATAATTAATTCCAGCAGGATTGGGTGCTCTTTTTTCTTAAAAAAAGCACCTTCTAAGAACCACCAAGTCCTCATACTTCAATCACAAAGGCCCAAGGGTAGGTGTAAGGGCTTGAGAAATTATTAGCTTTGCTGAGTTGATTGAGGTTGTTTTGGTAATTCATTTTTGTCTCAGTCTCCAAAAAAAAAGAAGCCTTTCCTACAGCCAGGCAGAAATTTGAAGTCAGGGGAACTGGGGACATCTGGCCTCATATGCCTGTGCCCAGCTTTCCACACTCATTAATCTGCTTTGTGTGTGAAATGCTGGCTAAAGGCACTGCTTGTACCTGCTGTAAAAAAACCCACCTGCTCTTTTAGTGGCTCTTTTCCTCATTTGAAGCACTTTTGTTGGAGTGCAGAACAGGCAGAAGTCTCAAAGCGCATGACCATCTCGCAGCGGAGGATGCACCAGTGCAGTTAAGTGAAACAGTGCCTGAGCAGGAAGAACTTTTGTCATGAGATACAAAGATTTATCTTTGGAAACAGGCCTTATGTGATAAAATTTGACATTTGAGCAGCTTCAAAACACAGCAAAAGTACAGAACTAGATGAGTTTTTTTTTCTTCTTGCTAGAAGTTGGCCAAATAAAAGTTTAACACCCCCCCCCCAAACTGTAAGCTCAAATTATTGCTTTCTCAAAACAAATATGGCAGTACTTTTTACTTCACAGTTTCCACTACCTGTTAAGATTCATGTACTTTTCCAAGTTTAAAAGTTGAGTAGCACAAATTAACCTTTTAAATGCCTGAGAGGAAAGCTGTCGTTACACTGCACCTTCCCTTAGCGAAGCAATGCAGTGAGGCTGTTCATGTAAGAAAAGTCAAGTCTGGATTTGGGGGCTTCGAGCTAACACGGATCATAGTGTGGTGCAACTCAGGATCTTCTCAATGTCTACCTGTGAGGCTGCTTCTTCAATAGTGTTGGCAGCTCCCATGAGATGCTGCAACCAGCTTCCCTCAACTGTGCTGGCAGGAGGACTTTCCTGAAGTGCACCTCTGGAGAGGCAAAAGGGACCCTGAAGGCTTTCCCACAGAAATGAGTGGGGTGGGTGCTTGGTAGCCATGCCCCGTCCTGACCAAGTGATGTATTAGTACCAAAATCTGTTAATCTTGTTCTTCACAATGGTTAAGATATCAATGAACCCCCAAATGAATCCTGCATTTTATAATGACTCTACCAAGATGGAAAAAAAATGCAAAGCTTGAAATTCAGCTACTAAAGCAGCAAGAACAATGCACAGCTACGGAAATCCCCATACAGGGAATTCCCCTGCTCACCTTCAGAAGAGAGAGCATTTGGAGGCTGGTTTGTGGCAGATCTAACTTTGGAGCTGGGGAACAGAGGGCATGATGCAGCACAATGTTCTTGTTCCTTCTTTTGCCTTTGAAAGATTCTCTACAATGCTGATGAGAAGGGGGTTATGAACAAGAGTACACTCACCACAGTTCCCTGCTTCAGGAGCAAACCTCAACTGAAACGAAGCATGCAATTTGGTTGAGACCAGTCTGTGAGATTTTTATTGAGATGATTATTTCTGCAGATCATCTTGTGACGTGTAATTTAGAGACAAGCTGATTAAGGCAGTAACACTGTTCTGTCATCACTGTTAGCATCTGAAGATTCCAACCCCCTTAGCATTAAGTCCTTAGAATTTCTAGTATTATGTAGATGAACCATATCACACCCATTTGTTTAAGGAAGTCTTTAATCAGACTGCAAACTGAAACAAGGGCTCCAGAGCATGGTTTGCCCTGGCTGAGTGCTCCCGAGTTCAGGAACAATAAGCCCCCACACAACTGAGTAAGTCTCTTCTCCCCCTGCACTGAGACAAGACAGGATGTCTGGTCTTAAATCCTGCAGCAAATGTTGTCTGCCCTGTTCTCTCAGACACAGCCTGGAACACAAGAGTGTCAACATAAACACAGCACACAGACCAGATATGGACCAGAGCTCTGGCTAGGTCACTGCGTGTGTGCAGGGCACCACCACAGCTGCTGGAACACGCTGCTCAAAACACGCTCTCTGTCCAAAACATGCCTGTAGTTACAAAACCTTCACTGGATAAAACTCTTCCCTTTGGAAGGACTCAGGTGCCACCACTGGCTGTCACAGTCACAGCTAACTCACTACCTGTCTTCTCTCAAGTGGTGCTACTCTGAAGCACTCCAGAAACAGCGAGATCAGGGAGCTCTCATGGTAGATCACTCAAACCATCTTTTGACAGGTGTCCCATGGCAATTCTTTGCTGTGTCCTACACCTCCCTCCTTTTCATGTTCACAATAGATCTTAAAAGTGCAAGACAGTGCAGGTTTGCACTCTTGGCTCCCTGGTTGGTGTAACCAGTGACAGAGTGACTTGGTTCTCGAGGATCATCAAGTATGCACAGATGCTGCAGACCCACCTCAGAGATTGATGAAGTGCCATTTGGGATCTTCCAAGACTCTTTCCTCCTTCAAGACTATGGCATCATTGGAATCACTCCATCTGCTGTACTGTCACACCAGGATTTACCTGGCAATGCTACATATATATGTATCTATACCTATGCATAGCTTTTATGTTACCTTCCTATATTGTCCAATGGAACTCTCCATCATAACCTCAGATTTTCATAAGGAAGTTGCCTCTGCTAAAATAATGAAGTTCAGTTCAGGTGACCTAGAGCAAACCTTTCTGCACATACTTGTTTTCGTTTCTGTAGTTTAAATAAGAACCCTTTTGGGGTAATCTGAAATATCCCTGAACCTGAATTCCTCAGGAAAGAAATTGCTGTTGGATATCTTAATGAACTTAGAAAATAAAGCCTTCATTTAAACTTAAAAGCATCAGCTACAATTAAAGCAAAGCTTTGTTTGATAGAATCTGTTGAAACCACTTCCAGTCAAATCATAACAGGGGCCACTGACCTGCCATTTCTAACAAGCAATTAACTCTAGTAAGCTTTCTAAAATTGTAGTCCTTTAGTAAATTAGAAAAAAAAAAAAGAAAGAAAAGAAAGATAAACTTCTAACAGGTGAGCCTTACCAGTTTTATTTCTTTAGAGCACTATTTTTTGTTGTTGAGTTATGAATTCCATTGAAATAATTAGTTGTCTTCTATCCAACCCCCACCCCCAAACCCAAGAACTCAGCAGCTGATTTTTAAAGAAGAATCAAATCAAATATGTACCTCTACACATCAGCACTTAGGTCAAAAATCCAACAAGCAGGTGAACACAGGCTAGCAACAGCAGAGACTGGTTTTTAGAAAAACACCCGTTTTTCCACTACCAGCCAGAAATTCCCCACAGGCATTACCATCTTGTGGTTCAGCCTGGTTATTCTCCCCAGCAGTCTCACACCTGAGTCGGTGCCTCCCTGCTGTCAATGGGAAGAGGAGGGAACTGAAGGGAAACTCTAAAGGAACACAATGCAATTTCTCCTGTTTACTGTCATTTACTTCTCAGTGCTCTTAAATGTTTAAGTAAGTGTACAATTGCAACACGGTAACTGCTCTCTCATTAAGCATCAGAATAAACAGATGCTTATTTCAAGGCGTTTCTTCAGGCAGTGGCTGATACCATCTTGCCACATGCTGTGGTCTGGGTAAGCTCTGCTTAACAACTATCAGAGCCTGATCCTGCCAAACACAAAGAGCGCGGCTGCCTGCCAGGTAAAAGCAGGTCTGAAGGTACTCTTAGAGCCCTTCAGCAGCTGCACAGCACTAAGACAACGGGATGGCACTTTGCAGCAGTGGAAACAGTAAAACCTCCTCCAATCCCAATTTTCTAGCTGCGTTTTGTCAGCCAGCCACCTAAACCCTGCATTCTTGTCCAATAAATCCACTGATAGCAACTTCTCACTAGTAAATGCCAGCCACAGATCTCACCAGTCCTAGAGGAGGCAGTTAAAAGATTTAAAGACAAGTTCCAAGATTGTCCCGATATCTACAATCATAAGAGAAAGAGATGGTGACCCTTACACAGAGATTTTGGCCACAGTTTTCAAGCTGAATGTAGAAGAGACAACAAACTGATAAGCACATGGCAATGTATTATTCTGGCCAGCATAAATCAAAAATTATGAAGATTAAGTAAAAGCAGGCTGCATTTCTGCCCCTGCAACACAGAGCAGCTTCTCAGCACTCGGCTCTGCTTCTCACGTGGGCCAAGCTGCACAACCAGCCTTCCCATGGCTGTGATTTCCTCATGGTCACTTCCACTTCACCTTGGTATTTCTGCTCGCAGAAATTCCCCAGAAATAATAAACCTTTCTGGGAGCTTTTTTGTGATCTGTTTGTTTTTACTGCATAAGCGTGTGTTTCCGATCTTAAGCCTCTCTCATTTCAGTTGCTGCTAATCTGATCGTTATCTTGGGCAGTTAAGGATGTAGGCTGTAAAGGAGCTGTTTCAATAGTCTGTTCTAGGAACCCCCTAAATCTAACTGGCTATCACAGAAGGGAAATATCCGTTATTTACGGTGGTGGGAAAAGTCATGCTGGTTTTTGGTTGGTTTGTGGGTTGTTTTTTATTGTCACAGCTGTAATAAAAAGTCACGAAGGCTTCCACGCCTTGGCATGTTCTCCCTGGGTTGGCATTTATTTTGTAGCTCTGCAGGAGGGTTTGAAGACGAGTCATCTCCTATTTGCCAGTGATCTTATGACCTTCTACAAACTACTAGAGCAGGAGCAGACGAGTTCTTGCTTTTTCATCTCCCAGTTGCCAAAACCAGTCAGGATTTCATGAATGCATTCAGCCATCTATTTAAATCTACACCCCATGTGCAACCTTGCCACCAGAATGTGGGAATACATTTAAGAGAAAACTAAGTTGGTGATGCCTGGTCTGAATTTCCCTACCTGAGCTTTGGTGTGCCGTCAGCAGGGACTCTTGGCAGGTGGCTGTAGTGGCCAGGGACAGAACGCAGCAGCTTTGCAGGCTGGCAGCAGGTGGTGTCACCTCACTAGAAGAGATGTGCTGGAAAGGGAACATAAGGCAATGCATCAAACTGGGGGAAACAGCCATCTGGCAAGCTCCACCATGCTCCCACATCCAGGCTCTGGTTTCACTCCTGAGAGAGCTGCTACCGAGAACATGCGGCCATCCTTGGTCATAGCAAGCCAGGTACAGGGCTCACTCATGTCACACTGCCTGTACGTAAAGGGATCAGCACTGCTGTGACTCCCAAACTGTCATAAAAGCAAGGCAATTACTTAGAAACCAGGGCAGGAGAAGCTTATCTTGTCATTATCTCAATAAAAGACTGCTTAAGGAACTTCTGTCATCTCAAGCCAAACTTAATTTTAAAATAAGAACTAGTTCAACTCTAAGCTTATTACAGTAACAGGAGGAACCAAACCCACAGCAGTCCAGCTCATCTCTGCCTTTGCTACTTACTTAACTCTTATGTGGAATAAAAGCTCGTTGCCCCAAGAACCTTTGTCAGGAAGGCAGGGAATGATTTCTAGCTCTCCAGCTTGCTCACGGTAACTCACACGAGGCAGCACATGGTTCTGAACAAGTTTGCACTCAGCAACATGCTTTGTTAGTGCTGACTGTGCTGCTGAGCTGCCAGCAGGTCCCTCTGGGCTCTTCTGTACCCTCACTCAGTAGTTACACCTGTGGCAGAGCCCTCACCGAGCCTGCCTGGTCCCCTGAGGGCACCTCCCCTGCTCCACCTGGTCCCACAGCTGGGCAGCAGAGCCAGGTTACTCGGTAGGGCATTGCCCACACACCCTGCTGCAAAGCCACCCTGATGTGTCCTCGGGGTACGACTGCCAGGTCCTGCCAGCACCTCTTGGACACAGCAGGAGAGTCCAGCAAGGCACAGCTCATCTCGCAGCATCCAAGGAAATATTCTCAGTGGGAGCAGGGAAAGACTTGCTGGTGCAGGTATTTTGAAATACTTCACTGCTCTGGTGCTGGAAAATTGCATTAGAGGGAAAACATCTTCATGGCCATACTGGATGTTGCAGGGCTTAATCCACACTCTCCTGGTTTAACAAGTGCCTTGCTCAGGATGGTGGCCCTTGAATTAAATCATGGAATTGTCACAGGTGCTTTCTCCACTAAGTTCCCTAGAGACCAACTCTGCAAAATAATTACCTTCCCTTGTACCAATGGCCAGATTTAATCAAACAAAATAAACCACTTGAAAAATCAGCAACAGGCTTCTTCTCATGGGTCTGGCTTCTACCTTGACAAAAATCCTTCTATGCAGGCAATAGATTAAAAGACAGAAGTGACTAATTGGCTGAAGTCTCTAGAGGGCAGGTGGGTTAGAACAGTTAACACTCTCTGCCTGTGTTTTCCAGCTGCAGGACTATGACTCCCTGTGACTTGAGCGTGATTTGTGTTTCTCCCTACATTCACTCCCTGTTGGGACAACACCTTTAGCTATCAGTATTGTCAATTAACTTCAACTTACAGAACTGAAGACAAGACAATTATGCTCAGAAAAGAGCCAGGAAGGGGAGGTTTGCACTAAGCTGCACAGAAAACGAAAGATCACTTGAAGACTCTACAGGAAGTTTCAGACTACTTTAAAAATATTCCACTCCTGCTCCTTTATCTCCTACCCCCCCCTGCATGTCCATTGACAGGCTTAGCAGTGTTTTTCCAGGAACATGGATAGCTATACTTGCATATTTTCTACAGCAAACTCCACTTTCAATCCGTTGCAAAGCAACGTCAAGGAAGCAGTTACCTGAATTATCAGGGCAACAGGATACAGGTCCCACTGTCATTCCTGCTTTGACTGAGTAAGTGTTACAGCATCCAACAACTGTGTAAACATCACCAGAGCACACCCCGGGGATGACCTACAGCAAAGGCACATTTCTGGAGGGAACTTACAGGTGCAAGACCACACTAGCCAGCAAACTTCCAGGAGAAAGGAGTTTTCCTTAACAATTGGATTTGATAGTCTCCAAGTAAATCCCCAAGCTTCCCAAACTACCGTAAGCACTTGACTGCTGACGGACTGCATGACCTTTCATAGCAAATCACCCCAGCTCGCATCCTGCTTAGTGATACACCAGATTGCAGGAAGCTTTAGGCTGGAAGGTAAAATGAGTCCCAATTCCCCCTTTCCCACACCATGAATACTTGGCAAAAACAAAGCTTGATGTCATTATTGGGTGGGTGTCAGCAACTTGTTTAAGTGAGCCATTTGATAAGATGTAGAGCTTCCTGCAAAGTTGCTACTGTTCAGAGTAGAGCATTCCTTTCTCACAAGATGGGGGTCTGGTGAATTTATCACCGAGAAAACCAGGGATTTATTCTGCCTAGTAAATACTTTAGCTCCTTGTAGGCCAACATCTGGACTGAATTACCACTTAAGCCAAACCACTTCACCGGTTCTGCCTAGAAAAATATCAAGGAGTTACCAGTGATGTGTTTTGCAACCCTCAACTATTGTGTGACCTCCAGAGTTTGTGCAAACTGTTTTCTCTAAGCATTACAGAAAACCTTCACATAGATAATATCAGTGATCTTTCACAAATTTGCTTTCAGTAAGTCATCTGTTGTTTATACCTCCTGCTAGGGAAAAGATAGCCTACCAATAAACAGGACAACCCATCAGCACATAGCTCATTTCTCTGATTCTCACCGTGTTTCTCAATCAGATGACTCACCAAGCTCATGTACACAGATCTAAAATGAAATAAACCAAGGCACTACCAGAAAAAAAAATATTGCACCAAACTCAACCATAAATTAAAAAGCTTTCAACTTATAAGCAATGATGGGATAGCAAAGCTCCCTAAGGTGATTATAGATTCCTGTTGAATAAGCCAGCCAAAAAACCGTGATGACAATTTACAGAGCAATCAAATCCTCCCTTAGAGCTGCACTTAAGCTTAAAGTATGTTTATAATTTCAGTGGCACCTTACACTTCCCAGCACACAGGGATCCATTTCTCAGGCATTTTATTGAAGCCCTTTTGTTGTTACCCACTGCCAGTGATGGGCAATAGGTTGAAGCTTAGCATGCTTCTACAAAGGAGCATCAAAAGCTTGAAAGAAGGCAAGCCAGGATCTCAGCAACACAGGCACAGTCCCACAATCCCACAATGCTTAAATAAAGCAGGCACAGCAGGTCTGATGAAGGGAACCACAGCAAGCTCCAACCTAAACTTTAAGAGACCACCCCACAGCAGTAAGACAACCCTGAAATGTACCCAAAGCAGCTGGCCAACAAGGCAGAGACTAAAAACCAAAACAAAGAAACAGCATAGCACCAAGCAGAGTCAAAAGCCCAAGTCCGAGCTTAAATAAGGCTGAGGGAGTGTGGTGGAGGCATGAGCTGTAGCTGGTCAGGGCAGCTAGGGCCAGGTGGGGCCAGCAGTGCTCTGACAGCTCTCCTGTCAGTTCTCCAGTGCAAATTACTCTTATGTTTATGTAAAGGAATGGAAATACAGAGGTGTGAGCTTGACCCAAGCCACCTGGCCTGTATGAATACCTCCTGTATCTGAAGTCACTGTGATCCACACCATTCTCTGTGATGCTTGTGGAAAGGCAGCTCCAAAATGCAGTAGATCTACTGCCCTCGCCATATAGTTCAGCCATAATGCAGGACACAAGTATCAGGGCTACTAACTGGATTGGAGTCCAGAAGAATGGAATAAGATTTGTCTCTGTGGGAATTAGTGATTGAATTCAATGCCTGTCAAGTTTCCACTGTGTGGAAGTAACCCTTGATTTTTCAGGAAAAAAAAGAGGATGAATATGTCTTTATGTATCTTTAGATCTTCATTAAGCTGTTGCATTTAGTGAGAGATTTTTTGAAAGCACCTCAGAGGATTGGGACATTCAATTTCTCTTGGTTTAATTGAGTAGTGAAATCCCCAGCCACCTAAAGGTGTCTTTAAAGCTTTGTTCATGCATAGGTGACTCTCAGCTACAAAAATGGGAACACTTTCTCAATTTATGAAAAGAAGTGACTCTATTCAAAACTGCCAGGCAATCCCCCTGGGGTGGCAGAGGAAGCACAACCTGGTGTCGGTATGAAAAGAGAAAAGGCCTGTGTAAAGACCAGCAAAAGCTGCAAGTGTCAGAGCACAGGGACTATGGATTTCTCTTTAAAGTCCGCAAGAGTAACGTATTTCCATAAAACTCAGATATCCTCCACAATTGTCCTCTTCTGGTGCAAGGATTCCATCACAACGACAGAGCAAAATCATTTATGGAGCTTCTATCTCCTTGCTTGAGATATGCAGAGGGTGGTTTTGCTCTTCCATCAGAGAAAGGGTGGTTTGCCTAATATCCGAAAGCAAGAATGGGATAAGAACATCAACGATAAAAATAAATAAAACTGACACATGATGTTCTGTTCCAAGATTTACAGGTGCTTTGAAAGGAATGTCTGTTCTTTCCTCTGCTGTCATAAAAGCAGAGTGAAAGTGATGGGGGACAAGATTCCTCTGTAGCGGAGACGAAACGCCAGGAGGTTTCCATAGCGGAAAGGCGGAGGAACGGAGGTTGGAACCCCTTGACTTTTCCCGCTGTGAGACCTCTCCCCTCAGAAGCACCTGGCAGAGCATGGAGTGGTGTCCTTTTAACTCCTAGGTTTATCTGCCTGTAACACACGTCACGACCTCAAGCTTAACACATCCTGACTTGTTAGCCGGGAACATGAACGTCCCCCTGAGCACGGGAAAAGGAGCTCCAGCAGCTGCCCCTCGAGGTGGAGTGGGCGCTGGAGCACTCTCCGTACAGAAGCCAAGAGCCATCCAAAGGTTCCGTGCCCCATACTGGTGCCAATAGATGGATCAACATGCCAGTTCTGTGCTTGCTGGTCTCTCTGGCTCCCAGAAATCCCCCTTCAGCTCTGTCTTTACACGGGGGATGTTTACTGTGACTCATATAATGTCCTTTCAGTTCCCTTTTTTAACAGGAAAACTCTTGCTCTCAGTATTTAAGCAGTTCGATAGTGCCCTGCTTTGCTCAGGCAGGCTTAAAACTTCACAACAAAGCATTTTATTCATTGGAAAATGCAGTCAAATGGAACGAAAACTTTCTGCTGGAGGGTTTCTGGGATGGGAGGAAGAAGAATCTAGTCTTCACAGCAAGAAAATGTTTCAATCTCGTATTTGGGACTGCTTCTGCACTTTGTTTCATCCCAAATGAGAGGGTATTAGCAAAGCAGAACCTGGACAGGGTATTTCAGTGTGAGCAAACCATGACATTTTAGTGGCCCCCAAAGGGCTTTTATCTCCTGACCTAAGCCAGCCTCTAGAGAAACTGGTTGTGCACTAACTGGTCTGCTCACCTGACTGCTCTCCTTGCACCGTGCCAGTACCCTTCCCTCGTTACCTCTGTGCTCTCTTCCATGTGACAGAATGCAGTCACTGGGCTGCACGCTGAACTGCTCTAAACAGGGAGACAAGTCCCTGGAGCTGTATGTATCCCTTCCCCTTCTCCAAAACTGATTTTTACGTGGAAACAATCAAACAAAAAAAAAAGCACAGAGCACAAATGCAGTACAGCCTCGTCCACCAATTTACCATGTCTTGCTCAGCTCTGCAGAGTCTGCCTAGGTCTCTTCTGGCTGCATTTTGTGCTGGTTTGTGATGGATTTCACCTGGACACAGTTTCTTTCTTCCAGTGCCAAATCACTGCCCCCAGCCTTCCCACAGGCTTAGAAGATGCTAGCAATGTAGCACACGGGAAGAATTTTTTTGCAGAGGATCCTGTCCTGCTGGTGCAGAGTCACTTGTCAAGGACAATAGCTGTTGGCAGAGCATTAAAATGACAGAATTGGGCATGCTGCCAAGGAAAGCAAACTCTTTTGTGGTTTATGCAGTGTGTTCCTGGCCTGTCAGGTTGAGATCACCATTGACAGTGAACTGAAAACTGCCTTTCACCATTAGCAGCAAAAAAAAAAACCCAAACAAACTAGTCAGCAAAACGGGTAACAAACTTCGCTGAAGCCTCAGTGCAACAAAAGCAGGTTGGGTAGATCACGTGTGTGTGTGTGTGTGTGCTTGGTTTGTGTGTGTCTTACAACAACAGCTACCCTCTGTGCTGGAGGAGCCCTGCACATTTGGTGACAAATCTTCACCCTCTGCACAAAGGAGGTGGCGTGAGGTCCTCTTTACAGTGCCTTCTAAGAAAACTTGGAGATGGTGCTGATTGCATATAACAAGGAGTCTTTCAACTTCAGAGAATTTGACTACAGGGCCATCTTTGTACTTGGAAATTCTGCCTGTTTGTTGTTCCAGGGATCATGGGATTATCTAAATTGGCTTTAAAAAGCTGGCTTGGTTTTGCACAAGGGATCTCCTGGCATTTAACAAACTAAATGGACAGTTGTAACTGAGGTCCATGCAGTTTCAATTATTTCTTGAGATGTCTGAGTTAGGAAGAACAGTACTTATTGATTCTCATCCTGTCACTCACGGGAAGTACCCATGAATGCTTGGAGAAAGGCTGTGTCTGAAAGGCTTTTAATGGCCATGCCACAGCGTTAGTGATATCTCTGACTTACCTCATCTGACATCACAACCTGACTGCTCTTATCTCTAGTCACATCTAACCTTTCCTTACTGCTCATTTTTTAGTCTCCTAATCCTTACAAGAGTCTGGTTCCTCTCTGCTCAAACATGCACTAAAATAAGGTAAGACAAATGAATGGTACTTTATTTGTACATGGGAACGTCCACACTGATTCATTGTGTGTGTGTGTGTGTCCCCACACTGAGTCATCCCAATGAACCCATTTTATCTTAGCACCTCTTTCAGAGTGTCCTGGGGAAACCAACCTGCTGGTATCAGCTGAGGCTTTTGAGGCTGCCCCCACACAGTATATCCTGGCAGCCAGAGACCAGAAATGATGCTGCCTGATGCAGCCAACCTCATCGTCAGGCAACCTGCATCCAAATACTCGGAAAAGCATATGCCACCAAAGGATTATGACCTGCAATGTCACATGCAGAGTATGCATGTGGAATGAAAGTGTGTGTGCTCAGAACTTGGCAGCCAGGAGGCTGGTTCCTTGCTTCAGCTGCTTCAGTACAGTGGTAGCACAAGCTGCTGTAAGCTGCAGCCCTCTGTTTGGGGAAAGGCTGTATGCTGCGGAACATGAGCTTTAGCTTGCTGAATCAGCAGAAATCTGGTTTTCTTCCACCTCTCTCTAGTTGCCTGGAGTTTCATTTAAAATGTTTTTCAGACAGCACCAAAGCATTTCCTCTTCAGCCGGAGGTTCCTGTTTTGCCTACATGGTCCATCTCACACTGCCCCCTCCTTCCCCTTCCCTGGCTAGAACGGCTCATGCTTTTTGCACCTCTAGTGTCAGTGTGCTCTGAGCATGAAGAGAATTACAACTCCCCCTCCATCACCCAAAAAATAACCCTCTCAAACACTGAATTGTCTGCACAGCTGAATATCAAAGTGGTTTCAAAGGATGAAAATACAAAAATTCCGTAGCTTCCAGTAGATTTTATAATTTCATTGCCAAGCCACTTTTTCCAGATACTTGATTTGATATGGGAAATGTACTGTTACAAAGAGGACTGGCTGGGACTAGCAGGTGTTTGTGTCTCTTGGGTGCAGGTGTACAGAGCAACTTGGAGTTCAGAAAGCATGAAAGACCCTTCACCCCTGCTTAAGGCATTGTTCTTACCTGGGTGACTGTGCTTTTAGAACAATAAGGTTTGCACAGCACTGGATGACACGTAAAACACTAATCTGTGTGACCAGGAGACTGCCAGCAGCTCCACTAGCTGAGGTTGGGCAGATCACTTAGTTTACCCATGTCCTGTCCAGAAAGCCTAGTAGGAGCTGAGAAGGGGAGATCATGTTATAGTTACAAAGTGCTCTGATTGACTCTATGGCTGCCTATGGGATGAAGTCCCAACTCTGGGGAGGAAGCACTTAACTTGGGCTACAGCTGCCTGTGTTTTAGCCCAGGGGCCCTGTCAAAGACTTTGTAACCTGTATAATATACTACACAAGACATCCAACAAGCTGTTATGAAGGGATGAAAGAAAGTGATTTTGTGCTAAGAGCCAAGAACTTCAGGAAAAAAGAGAAGCTGGGACTCCCAGTTATAGGTGTGCTGCACTAAGGGGGCTCAGTGATGTCCAGGTCAGTTTTATATTATTAAGAAAATGCTTTCCACCAGAGGTGGAGTCTGTGAGGAACAGGTTATGGAAATGGCACTATTTGGTTTTAGCATCCAACTGTGATGTATAAGGGTTCCTGCTCGTTTTCACCTGGGGTGCAGCCAATACTCCTGTAACACCCAGTATAACTGTGTAAGCGCCTCTTCAAACGCCTGTCTGCCTCCAGAGCAAGGAGCAGCCAGGGCCCTGAATCTGACCCACGAATAAAAAGGAGCAAAGGAAAGTGTGCAGTTTTCTTGCTCTTTGTTTGTGGTACATCTGCTCATGGGAGAGAATGTCTATTTGTGACTGTATTTTGGTTATCTGGTTATCTGGGTAACTAAAAATTGCTCCATTGAAACCTTAAATTGTGTAAGCAACAGTGCTTCAATACTATAATCCTAAGGATCCTGTGTTCATTTTAGGGGCAAATCCAATTAGGGCTACTGGTTTCATTACCACTGGTAGCTGGTGCCTGCTGTCCCTTTAGTAGAGCCTGCAGGAGGCATCTGTGTTTATTCCCGAACTGGAGAAGTTTTAACACTTAACTGACCTGTACCAAGTACTTGGGAACAGCTGGACTTGGTGCTGCAGCAGCTGAAGGTGTTCTGTGTACAGTGTCCTGTTGTTCCTGAAGGGATGAGGACAGTGGCCTTCAGCAGAGGTAATAAAGTAAACTAATGAATAGAAAACCCTAAAGAACAGGTGTATTAATACAGATGGTGGCTTGGGCTTTACCATGGCCCTGAATTAGACAGTGACTCTCCTGGGGGGGAGCACTGCACTGCAAGATTAGTGAGGTGACACCCAAGCCATGAGTGACCTGTGCCTCAGAGCACCTCAGAGCAGGGTGGCTGTTAATGCTGATAAGCAACTATGGCACGCTGTTCCCTCCAGCGCTCCAGACAGGGCTTGTGCTGTAACTTATCTCTGGCAGAGGGACAACTAGACTGCACTTAATACAAGGCAGAGATTTCCCCGGAGGACTTATGTAAGTAAGGAGCAAATGACTTGCACTTCAAAGTACCATTGCTGCAGGGACAAAGCTAAAGGAGCTCAGAGTGGCAATCAGGGAGTTACTCACACCTTTGATGTATCTTTATCTTATCAGGATATGCAGATAGAAGGCCTCTGTGTAGGCTGGCCAAGCAGCATGTTGTTGGTTGTGTAAAGACTGAGTTGATGGGCCTTGGTTCCTTAAGGTGAGCAAGTCCTGGAGGACTTTAACCCCAGAGCATTCAAAAACCAAAGTGACGTTGTAACCTCTGAACTGTAACTCTCCCCGATAAAGCAGCAGATGTCAGTAGATGGGGTAAAGGCCTGGGCTGGGATACAAGCAGCAAGTTGCACCCTTGGGATATTGCAGGTCCTCCCAGCTTCTGAAGTTCAAGGTCACCATCTCTGAAACCAGGTGGCTGCTCTTTGTAAAACAAGATCCTGATCCACTTGCTTCAGTTATTCCAGAAGAGCCAGCTCAGTGTGTGCTGCCAGCCCAGGGGCTTCAATTGCAGGAACGGAGCAACCCACTCTTCACTGTTCAGGATAAGGAGACTTGTCTTTAGGCTTCGTGAGGCACTTGCTCTTGAATCTGTTTGCTTGTTTCAAGCCTCCAGAGGAGAAGTGGTTAATGGGGGCATAACCACTGGAAGGATTTACATTTTTTTCTGGTTTTGTTTGAGGTTTCCCCCCCCTATGTTACATGCTTAGCAGCTGAACCCAGGAGGTTCTGTCTACCTTTAAGGCTTTGCAATGTTGCCACCCTTAATCTGTTACAGGCTGTCTGTGCCACCACTGGGGATGGCTGGTTTTCTGGGAGACAAAATTGGCCTTGGAGCAGCCTCACTTGTAGACACGTGTAACAGCGCTCTTCTTTAAGTATCCTAAATTGTGGCGGTTTATTTCCATGATGTCTCATTATGTTTGTTATAGGTCTGTTGTTTCTTCATCTACAGATTATCAGTCCTACAATCTTGTACTATAATATCACCAGCAACTTTGGAAGTGACACCAAAAAAGGGAAATATCTTACTGGTTCTCCATTGAAATTATTTTTTGAAGAAATAGCAGTGGGATCTTAATGATCAAGGAAAAGTAAGGTGTTGCTGAAATTCATTTTACTCAACTTACATGCTGAAGCCAAATTCTCAAATAGAGAAATACTAACATTGTCCCTTCTTTCCTTCAGCACAGGAAGAGCCCACAAAATGATTTCTCACCTAGGTTAAAACATTTCCCAGGAAGAGCCTTGGCATACATGTGAAGCTACCTTCTGAGCAGGTGACCGAGCATAAGGACAGACATGGTGTGCTTTATTACCACAGAAGCACAGCCTTCTGCCCAAAGGATGATTGTGACAGATGATACCATTCAGGGCCTGGCAGCCTGATATGGGAGGCGCTCTCACTTGCCCTCAGACCTCCTGCATGAGCAAAAAAGAATGATTAAGCAGAGCACTTCTGAAGAGAAAGTCCTGGGTTTCTCTTCTTTCAGATCAGCTTAATTTTTCAAGTGCTCTCCAAAGATAGCCCAAGTGACTCCTGAAACAATTATGTGGTCAACTCTTGAGCATATCATTCCTTCTCTGGCTGCCTTGGTCTTTGACAGCTGAACTGGACCAGCCACTATCACTTCTGCTGGGTATCCAGTTCTTAGCTAATCACTAAGCCCAAGCAGCCAAGGTTATATGGGGAGTTGAGAGCAGAGGGAAAGGCTTGATACCTGCTGCATTGTAAGGTACAGGATCCCTGCCTCAAAGCCCTTAATTTTAAGGCTTCTAATTTCTGTCAGCTCAGGGTGTCAAAGAGCTTCAATAGTTTACTTTTTTTCCCTTTGAATTGTACAGGAAAAGGCCTTCCCTTCCAGTTTGCTGAACTGGTGAGTCCAGTATGGGCGGCATGGCACTCGAGTGGTTAACAGCCTTGTATTCCCACCCCCATGGGAAAATGACTGTTCCTCCAAAGCTGTTGCTCTGTGCAATAGCCCACTGTCCTTCCTGACTCTCTGCATCCTGACTCTGCATCCGGTGGGAACTCCCCCCTGCAGATAAAGTAGAGTTCAGCTATAGCATTCTTAGTGACTGGAAGAACAGGCAAGAGGGGCAGTCATGAGATCTGCTGGTAGGAGCTAGCCACACAGAAGTGAAGCTGAGCATGCCTCCCCTCACCAGTGCCCAGAAGAACAATTTCCTCTTCTAAAGGGGAAATTGATGTTTGGGTCACCCAGATGTGAGCTCTCGCGCACAAGGTTGTCATGCAAAGAAGTTTAAAGCATGTTAAATGCGATGCAGCAGAAATGTTAACACTGCTGTCTCAGACTTGGTTTGTATACTGATGGTGGGGTCAATAAATGAAGAACTTTGGGGCACATGTTCTGCTTACTACATTTGGGTTTTGTGACATGTTTTATAGTCCTTAAAATGCACTGCTTTAACCACAGGTATAAGCACAAATTACACGTACGTGAACTGTGCACTTATCTTCTAGTCCTACTGTTTGATCAGGAGTCAAAGGTCAGGGTTCTGGATGATGGGACAAGTTCTTTGTGGTTCAAGCTTTAAATTATTCACTCAAGGACTTCCCTGTGTGTTTGTGCCTATTTGGAGGCATTTCAGCACTAGGTAAAGAACACTGGCTTTTCATTACAGAAAGGAAAAAAACTGAAAACAGTTTCAAAATGCTAACATAAGTAAGATTATTTGGAAAATGGATTTTGGAGTTGCTTTGCTCTGGTAGTGGCACAGGCTGCCTGAACCCTCAGGACCTGCTTTTGCTGACCCAGATAGCTGGAACCAATTTCCTCTTAGGTCTCCATCTCTCATTTAGAAAGAAATTATTGTCTCTAGTCATGTTGCATGTCCTCACCAGGAATTCCAGTTTGGTTCTGTACTCCTAAGACCATTGCTTTCTCTTTGCAGATCTCTAACAGATCTTGTGTCACGTAACACTAGTCTGATTCTGCCACCTCTTCACTGTGAGACAGGTGCTTCTTCTGCTGTGATAGAGCCTCAATGTCCCTCTAAAGTAATAAGTTGTCTTAAAAAGAGGTAATTTACTTGATGGAAAGAGGGTGTAAATCAAACAGTGGCATTCTGGTATTGCTTTTCTATGTCTGTCTATCAGAAAATGAGTGGCTTTGTTCTGATAATTGAGTGCTTATACTCATTTTCTGAGACTGGTATGAAGAGTTGTACATGACATTTGGTGGTGTGCGGTGGATGACTGGAACCTGCTGCACCAGGTGCTATTCATGGCAAAAAACGCTGGGTGCAAAGAGCTCTGAGGTCCCTGTTGCTGGGCTCCAACTCTGAAAAACATCCACTGTTATCTAGCGTCTGACAACCTGAGAGCACTTTAGTGGGGACTATGAAAGGGTCTCTCTCTTCACTGTCCCTAATAATAATGAAAGTGCAACACCCTGATGTCTTTGAGACACCTGTGGAGCGTGGGTTTACCTTTCCAGCCATGCCTCATAAGGACCTCACCTCTGCTGGCAGTCAAGGTAGGGACTTTGGCTGGGTCAGTGTCAATCCAAAGTGGGAAGGAAGACAACGGGCAACTTGTACTTGTTCTTTTTGTAGGCTAGACTGGTGAGTTACTGACGAGGGAGGGGCAGGAGGTAAGAAATGAAAACAGCTCTAACCAGCTGGAACTAGATCTCCCCTAGCTGGACAGTTGCAATCTGTCACACAGAAACAATGCCTAACTGTTTGCGTTGTGAGTAAACACCAGGGGAACAAAGCCTCAGCTGTATGTGTGTGTGCTTGTGAGCCTCCTTGCACTTACTTTACTGGCTGTCCACGTGCTGGTCAGTGTGTGCCTTGGATCTTTCATCAAAGACAAAAGGAGAGGGATGGGCAGGCAGCAACCCACAAACACAACCTTACCTGCACTGGGAAACCTGCCGTTTGTCTGTGTTGGGCCTATGTATGTCTGAAAAAGATTCCTGCATGCAGTTCCACGTGTTAGAAAAGCAGAGTTGTAAGTAAGTTCTGATGAATTAGGACCAGCTAGAATTACCCCATGGAGCTCTACAAACAAACCAGCTAGCCTAGTGAGGCTTACGAGCATAGCTAATTTGGTCATTAGGACTGCGTGGCAAGGGAGGGGGCAATTAGCAGCTTGGAGCTACCTTTATTCTACACACACTGCAGTGCTGTTCAGCTGCCCACTGCATCCCCTGCCACGCTGGGGAGCTGCTTTGCTACCTTCCTCTGAAATACCCCCTCAATTTTGTGCAAGGGAACATCTCAGCTGTTTATCTTGATGTAGTAAGGCGCAGAGCCAGGGCTGGTGATGGAGAATCTGCTCCCCTACTTCACCGCTCTTGGCTCACAACACAGCTACTCTGCTCTGACTGTGAAAGCTGGAAACAGTGAGGTTGATGCTCTATTTTGAAATGTCGGTTTCAACTGCGGAGTCTCAAAACACTATCAGTATGTAACTCGTGTGTCACTGCTCCTAGTGATGGGAGGGAGGAATGATGGGAATGTGTCCCATGGTGCCAGAGTAAAGTGGAACCAGAACAGTGAAGTTCCCTTGAAATAAAATAAATTTGTTTAATTAGCCTGTCCACTCAATTAAAATTATTTTCTTTGTGCCAGTTTGTCCAGGTTAACTGACAGGAGGGGGAAGAGCTGATGTGTGCCTAGCAGCATCTGGAAAATGATGTCACTGGGGAGGGAAAAGAGGTGGCCAGGGAGTGGTGAAGTGTAGAACAGGGAACGGGATTGGACTGAGAGTGAAATGAGAAAAAAGGAGTATTGGAAGCGATGGAGACTGGAGCTCAGCTTAGTTTACTTGCAGACAGTGAAGGATTTCTCATCCTGGGAAAGACAAGCTGACTTGATGCTTCGATCTGGATACAGCACTGAGAATAACATGTAAAGGGACTGCCCTCCCCATAGCTGCAGGGACAGGCTGTGTGATTAAGTCCCTGCAAATGGAGCATTAAAATCCTCACTCATTTTCTGTCTGCTTTCCAAGATCCCTGAGGAAGCTGAAGCACTGTGTTCTCTCGTTATGCCTTAGCTATTCTCTTAGAGCCTTTCAGTGCTAAGGTCTCTGCTACAACCGTGGTCTCCTCAGCTGCCACCTTTCAGTCTGTTCTGGCCATGAAGACGATGCCAAACGGCAGCATAAACTGATCCTTGGCTCACAGTACTTGGCAAACCAACCCTGGAACTGATTAGCCTTTAACTTCACTTACATGCTTAACAGCCCAGCTCTCTGAACTAGGAGATTGGCAGTGGCGCCAGCAGGCTCGGGAAGGTGACACCGTATTGGCTCGTACCAAGTCTATATCCAAAAGGTTTCCTTTAGGGGCATAAGGAAGGCACTTCACCAAGGCTGAAGAATGAAGAATGAATGGCTTATTTCCTGATGTGCAAGGGACTAAGCTTGCCAGTATCCCATGGCAAGTGAGGTTTTTGAAGCCCTGTATGATGAAACAAAAGCCTGGATATGCTTTAATGGGGTATAAAAAGTTCCCAGTGCTCATGAGGCTAAGGCATGTTGTGTGCACTAACCAGGGACCAAGCTTATTCTACCTTAAACTTGAGGAGATGCAGCCACAGTGCTCAGGCAGCGAAGGAGTAGTCTTTCTTTGATCCATCTGACACAGGTCCTTCACAGTGTACTTCACTACGCTCAAGCCCTATCCTTGAAGGCACTTGCATCCCTTTCCAGCCTACGTGTTGCAAGGCTGGAATTGTGCAGGCTGGGGATTTTCTTTGGTTGATCATTGTAGAAAAAGCAAAAAGCTTTTGAAAACTTCCAAATTAAAAGAGGTAATTGTGTCAGAACTGAGAAACAGGGCATTGCCAGGCTCCTGTCATTGAGGGGAGCAAGAGCAGGACAGGGGAGGAGGGGGACACAGAGAGAGAGCACAATGGCAGTTAGTGGCAAGTCCTGGTGTGGAGCAGGACTGTCTCCTGGCAACGGGTGGCAATCGGTGGATGGAGAGAAAGGAGCCTGAATGAGGCGCCAGGGTCCATTTCAAGGGTTTTGGAGAAATTTGCTGTTCACTTATTGCAGACCTGCCTAGTTTATTAATAATGCTTCCTTCTGACGTAATCCTCGCTGCTACAGAAGCGCTGACAAGAAGTGTATGCAGGGCATGGATCTGCCTGTGGAAGAGTTGGGCAGTGCTTTTGCTTGGCCCTCTTCTGGACTTGTTCCTTGGCCGTGACATTGTGTTGCCAAGCATTTGGTTGCCATGCCAACTTTTCAGCATTAAATCATAATCTCAGCACAGCAGGAGGCCAAAAGCCTTTTCAGGTCTAGCTCCTGCTCTCTCCCCGTTGGTCGGGTAACTGGTTGTCGTTGTGTGAGCAGGACTGGCTGGATGCTTCAATGGCTTGTCACCACCAGCCCAGATGAAAACTTACCAGCAGGGAAATGACAGTTCCCTTTGGGAATAGGTACAGAAGTTAATGGGAGTTAGAACTGGAAGATTTCTGGCTCCCCAGCTCTGCCACCTGTCTGAACCCAAGCCCCCTGTCACTCAGCTCACAGTGCTCCACTGGCACGAGCTGCTCTTGAGTGCCAGGGGAGCTTCACTGCTCAGGGCCTGCTCGGGGGATGCTGGGCCAGGAAAGGATTCCATTTTCCAGGGTCGCCGCCTTCGTTAACGCCTGCTTAGCATTAAGACTGTTACTGGACTATTAAAGACGTACTTCAGATTGCCAGGATCAAGGTCTCTGTTGATAACCATGTGTATTAGAACATCAAAGTGTTGAAATATGTTGAGTGCACAGTTTACGTGTGTTTTCCTTCCATAATTAGTAATGCTGAAATGACTCAAAATGAAGAGTCTGCTCTGGGAATGAAAGAACTGAAAGGATGGTTAGAAAACCTCCAAGCTCTGCTTCAGCCAGACAGGATTTCATGCTATTCCTATCCTATGAAGGTAGCTGAACATATAACATACCTCTGAGCTTCTAAGAGCAGGCTGCTTAATAAACAAGGGGGAAATCACGGAGTGGACCCAGAGCAATTCCAATGAAAAAGCACTTGGTTTAAAGTAAGGCTGTGTTTTGCAGAGAAGAGATGGGACCCAAGTTCTCCCACCCAACTACTTTTTTAAACTGTATTGCAGCAGAAAGCGTTTTGTTTGTTCCTTTAATGAAACTGAATACCCACAGCTGAGAAATTATAAGGTGCATCAAAACCCATGTCAAAAATAGAAAAGGATTATTAGGCAAACATTGTCAGGAGAAGCAACTTGACTGGCCCTGTCTAAGCCTTAGGATTTCTGAGGTGTCAGGCATCACTGGGGAGCACTGCATAAAAAGTCTCTATTTTTAAAATATTTCACATCTCACCCTTAATTTTGGTGGGTTTTGGTTTTTTTTTTTATTTCAAAAAGGAATAGAAGATTTCTCTTTGCCTTCCTCTGGTATCACAACATTGCTGGAAACAGCATCCCAGCAAAACAATTACATTAGGTTTTTACTTTTGCTGCAAAGAAATAATCAAACATGACTTGGGCTGTTCTTTCCCTGCAGTGGGGAGTGAAAGCAGAGCTATCTTCCCTTTTACTGTATTGTTGTTCAATAATCACCAACATGATTTCCATGTCAATCTACCTTGGATTTTACCCGATTTTCCACTTAACTTACCTTGCTAAAACTGTATTTGGAACTAAAGGCAGTGTTGGTAATGCCTGTGCAAGAAAGAGCAACAGCTGTCTTGCCATTCCAGAGACTTCCTTCTCGGTTGCGAGGGGAATGAGCTCCTGGGTTGCTCCTGCTGATGCTGCTGCACCAACCAGGAAAAGGTGATACTGTATCTAAGTCTGTGAAGGACTGAGGGAAAACCGTATCCTCTAAGTCAGGGGTCCTGAGTAAGATTTTGTGTTTACTGAGTTTTTCTGTGTTTGACAGGCAGAGATCACATGGATGTGTTGCAGTTTTGTTTCCAGCTTACAGACTATGGGCCATACACCTGACCCTCCACTACCCCTCATGCTGTCATTTCAACCTGCCCACAGAGGGGGCACAAAGCACTCAGGCCGCTTTATGCTCCCCCTGTGCTACAGTAAAGCCAAATACCTTCCACTGTCATCATCTGGATGGTGGAAAGCACTGGAGAATTGGGCCCTTCTGCTGCAGGTAATAATAATCATCTTTTCTTTGGCTCTCTCATCTTAGATGTAAACAGAATGAGAGAAAGAAAAAGTGATGAGTATGTAGGACAGAAGGGTTAAGTGAGTGTGTGTCAGATGTTACTGCTCTGATCCAGATACATTTTCATGGCTCTGTGCTGGTACAAATGACTATACAAAGGATAAGATGCATGACTAGAGGACAAACCTGTTAAATACTGATACTCACAGAAGCCTAATATTTAAGGTCAAATGCAAACTGCTAACTTTTGGACCTGGCCCTGCTGCCTTGGGTACTGTAATTAACTCAGTCTCACTCTCCAGTTCTGTTCAATATGCTAGTAACTGCAGCACTGAAATGCCAAACTGCACTGCAGGCACCAGGGGAAAGGGAGCCTAACACTGCATCCTGACTAAATGGCACCTTTTATTTAAAGTATTGGCAAATGAAAGGGCTCCGTTTGTCCTTGAAAAGGAAGTAAGAGTCATGCAAAATACAAACTCCTCTAAAGGACGTCATTCCCACACTGGTAGATGACATGGGAGAGTTTTTTTAAAAACAAATACTGTGGCAGTTTACAGGAGCTCTGGTTGTGAACCAAGACCCGTTGTACTGGCTGCTGTACCAACATAGAACAAAGGCAGTGCTTTGAGTGTCCAAACTGTTTGTTTTTGAAGCTAAAAATACCTACTCAAAGGTTCCAAAGATGCTCCCACTTAAAAACACATGTTCTTGAAGAAAGTACTAATTATGTGGTGGATGTTAACTGTAAAGGCACTTGTCGGGAAGCTCTGATTTCATGCTCTCTAGACAAGTATAGTTCAGTAGCTTGGACATGGTTTGTTCCCTTCAAAACCAGAAACAGTCTAGTGAAGCATAAGTTGCAAAAGGACTTGGTAGTTTGATCATAATTGCAAGTGAAAGCTTGCATGCAAGTTGTACGTATATTTTTATCTCCCTCAGCTTTCATCTCTGATCTACAAAGGGTTTCAAGCAGAATAGCAATTCCTGTTTGACTCTGTATTCCACCTGTACTTTTACACTGTTAATCTTGACATATTTCAATGAATATTGAATTATTAACATATTGAATGTATTTTAATGAAGTACATAGAGTTTTTTATAACATGAATTAAGGGGGATTTTGACTTCAAATGCTTGAAGTCGTAATTGCCAGCCCTTGCATATCATTGGTAGTTCTCCAGTGCTTGTCTTACAGACTAACCTGCGGTGTTAATACACTGAGAGGAAAGCCAGAGTTACCGTGTTAAAAAGAAAAAGGCAAAAAGGGTTCAGAAATGGGGCTGACGCTTACTTTCAGGGATCCAAAATTAGAAGAGTGTTAAGAGGGGAAAAATCCCTGAGTTTTTATTAATGTTGTTTCACTGATGTCTTCAATGACTGTGTTCTGAAAGGTTGATACTGGCAGTACACGAATGGGAGCCCCTGGAAGAGATCGCTTGGAGTTTTGCCACAGCAGAGTCAGGCCTTGGCCATGGCTGACTCTTCAGGACAAGGTTTCCTACTTGACTTTGTTAATTACTCTTCATCTGTTGTGCAACATAATAGTGTACTGAAAAAACAGTGAGAAATCAGAGGGAATACCTGTACCACAGCATGGAATAACCACTGTCTGGCTCGTGCATGTACATTGGAGACCACATATCACAGCTGGTCTGCACTCTTTGGTTTCCTGGCATCCAGGAGACGCTCTGTGCAGCCCCTAAAGCCAGAGAGCAACCTGGGTTACTCAGCCCTGGTTTGCTTCAGGGGAGCATTTCTAGGCAATATGCTAGGCAAATGTGCAGGAACCAGCTGTGATTGTGTCCAGGCCTCAAGCAGCACAAGGGAAATGCTCCATTTCTCAGTTTCATGTCTGGCCAGAGGCATGGCTGGCAGCGTGAGGGTCTCCTCGCTTGCAGACCAGTGTCCGGTCTCCCAGTCAGCTCCTACTTCTCTTTTACTCCTTTGAGTCAGGGTTCCCATAAACTTAAACAGGAATGCTACAATAAAGAGGCAGAGACTGTGGAGAGGGAGGTGTGGGGGTTTTCTTACTGTATAAAAAAAGAAATGTCACCACACAAAAACTCCAGCAGAGGAAAAAAGGAAGTGAGAAGGAGATTGCCTTTATGCAGCAGCTCTGTTGCTCTGTTTTGCAGAGATATTGGCATGATTACAGAAGTGTAAGGAGGATCAAAGAGGCAGTCTTGCAGATGACAGCAGCTCTTGCCAAATCCTACTTCTTTATAGCCTTTGCTTCAGGGAAGTCTGACGGCAGCTAAAGCTCTCTACTTATCAGGTGGTAGGTTAAAGGCAAACTTGTCTTGCAGGCTTCACACTGTAAATGCAAGTGCTTGCTTTGCCTGTGGAGTGTGGGGTCTGCCTTAAAGACTTTTATACACCTGATTACAGGGACAACTTAGATAAATTTTCCAGGAGGACTAGGGCTCCTGGACATGGGACCTTCTGGAGAAACAGGATGACAAGCAAAAGGCTACAGAAGGCAGAACTATCCTGGGGGACTGGGCTATTTGAGGGGTTGGCAATTGGTAATCCATCACTATACTAGCTTCAAGACAAACTCTCAGATCTCATGGGGGCAGAGCCAGGCAGAACTGCCACAAACTTTACCTGGAAGAAGTTATCATAATCCTCGGTGTGTAAATGGAACAGATTTGTGAACAGAAACAAATGTGTCAGGAAAAACAAATGTGCTTTATATATATATTTATATTTGTATATATGTAAAGCGCCTATCACCATATTGATAAACATTCCTTGGAACCACTCTGACAGCAGAGTGGGTAATCTGAATGTCAGGTAGTATCCTGGTGGGCACAGGAGCTGACTGCAACTGGTTAGATACCCGTCCTGAAACGGGTGGGAATGCCTTGACCAAACAGGCCCCGGAAGTTAGCAGCAGTGCATCCTTGCATCACTAAGAGGCAGTCCAGTACCAGTTGGAGGGAGGGGGGTTTTGCTGCAGCATCATCTGGTAAGAAACAGTTGAGCAACCCGGAGATGGGACAATTTTCGTGTTGTCAGGCCACATGGCTGGAAAAGGAATGTCTCTAGCTGGGTATGAAGTGCTCGCTGTACATTAAGTTTCAGAAGGCTTTTTTGGGCAGCAGCTGTTGGAAATGTGCACCCATTCTGTTTGTAAGTGCTTCCCCGTGTCTTTGCAGCAGCTGTCTGCGAGGCTGTTAGCAGGCAGCAGACACAGCCTGACCACAGAACACTAAAGAGGGGCAACTTCCAGAGCAGCAGCAGAAACAGTGAAAACCACCAACGGATTCTCAGTGGCACTCACTTAGCAAAGAGGAAGCCATCCTTGGGCAAGGCTCTGTGCTCTGTCAGCCAAGCCAGGAAATGAGGCCGTTTTTCAGCCCTTGCAAAATGCTGTGCAGCACTGTACCTGACTGGTGCAGGTGGGAGTGGGAGGTCAGCATGTAGGCCTGGGAGCACTGCTGGGCTAGGTTCTACCCGAGCTGCACGGTGTGGAGTAGGTTGCATCTTAATTGTGCAAACTAAAAACTAGTATCAGTGGACAGATAAGATCTCTAATGGTAAGGCACACACGAGGCTTTATCCCAGGCTGACACAGAAGCAGCAAACTGCAAAACCAAGCAGGTTGCCAAGGATTGTATGGGATATGTAACCTGTCAGACCCTTGGAAGTTAGCTGGTGCTTACAGGATAGGTGGGATTGTGACGAAGTAGTTAAATCCTCAGGGAAGGAGCAAGGGAGCACTGGGAAAACACTAAATTTGCCTGGAGAATGTGAAATAATCTCCTCCAAAAGAGGAGGAAAAGAGAGGCTGGAGTAGCCCAGTAAAGGGGCAGTATAGGGCTGGTCAAGAACTGCATTCTGAAAACATACTTAGAATCATAGAATNAAACTAAACAGTACCAGCTCCTTCAATCCCTCTTCATAGGATTTGTACCCTTTGCACTTGCACCCTTGTTTTTACTTGTAGAGGAAAGGAGGAACTGAAGCTGCTCACCATTCTCAGTGTTTCCTCTAGACTACAAGATAAGCCCCAAAGGGATCTCACAAGCTCATCCTGTTTTGTCTCCTACCCCAGAGCAGGATTAACTACACCTGTTTGTCTAACCTGTTATGAAAACCTCCCTGTGCTGGAGACATCACCATCTCCCCAGGCAACTCATTCAATACTTAATTATCCTTGCAGCTACAAAATTTGTCCATGATGTTTAACCTAAATTTCATTTGCCATAATTTAGGTACATCTTATCTGCTCTGATTAAAGGGACCATGACTGCACAGACTTGTTATTTTTGTAAATAATAGGCTATGCACTGACTCTGTCCTCTCTTTTCTGGGCTGAGCCACCCCTTCCACTTAACATTTACTCACAGGCCCTGCGGTTTCCAGACTCCTGATGGTTCTCACTGACATCCTCTGGAGTTGATCCTGTTTGTCCACACCTTGTTTTGAAGCACTAGTTGGACACAGCACTCCTGTGGATATGGAATAGAAGGGAAGGGTCACTTCACACCTCTTGTGCACTCCATTCTTGTTTAACAAGTGCTTGCCACATGTCAAAACCACACAATAGAATACAGCTGACTGTGATCTGCTGTAACTCTGTGAGCCCTTCCTGCAGAACACTGGAGTGACCAGTTGCCTCCCTTCCCCTGCTCCAGCACAGTGAGACCCTTACTCTCGTCTGTACCTAGCGGCACTCTTCAAGTTCACACTTAAAACTAGTTCAAGTTCACACTTAAATCTAGTTCTGTTTTAATGTGGTACATGCAGGCCTCCTGGCTCAGTGTCAGGTTTTACAGATAGGCATGATTTTTTTTTTTATTACTCAGATGTTTTTTTGTAAAAAATATACAACAGCACTGGGGTAGGAAAATACCCCTCTGGAAACTGGCAAAATACATTCTTCCATCTAGACAGTGGATTATTAATAACGAGTGTTTTCTAGCAGTTTTTGCACTTCCATTAAGGTGTTTTCCCATATACTGCTTCTTTTGTTTATTTAGAACATGAAAGAGCCAGGTCCCAGGCCAGAAATGGGAATGCTGCCCTGTCTTCATTTATCTGGGCTCTCTCTATGGAGTTCCTGGGATATGATTCATTGCAGCAGCTGCTTTCCAGGCAGCACTGTGCTGACTGACCCTCATGTACCTACACAATTCAACCCATCAGGATTTTCCTGAGGTGCAAAAGCAGGAAAGCAGTTGTTTGGAGAGTCGTAGCTCTCTTTGCTACTCATATCCCAGCTGAACTTGATGGCAAATTTTGTGGGCTAGGAAAAGGTGCTTCTTGGGCCACAGAGTGCACAACCTGACAAATAACTTGGAAATGCTGTTGTGCAATACAAGTGTGAGGTCTTCTTTAAAGGCAGATTTGTTATAATGCGGTGTATCAGGCCAGCCTGTTCTTCTGTCTCTAGAGATGTGAGTTGGTACAGATGTTGTAGCACTTCTTGCTGAACTGTGATACTAGTATTATTTCTCCTAAGCTTAAAATAAAAGCACTGTGTGGTTGCCCAAACTAAATGAGAAGATAATGCTCTGCAGCATTTCTCAGCAGCTGAATCTGAGAGACGTTTCTTTTTGTGGTCACCAAGTAATGGGTTCAGCATTTCACAGAATCCTTGGAGTTTTTCTTAGCCAGTGTCTCGGGCTTCTCTAGAAATAAGTTTCTCTCTCCCAGCAGTCTGTCAATGAGGATGAAGACCTTACATGACTGGTGAAGTGAGCCCCATTCCAGTCCCCTCTGTCACTGGAGTGCCTCTGGGTAAAAAACATGAACCCGTTGCTTCCATAAGAAACTCCCTGCCTCGTGCAGATCATTTATCACAGAAAGGTGTATTACCAAGGCCAGAGTGTGGCAGCGTGGGGAAGGAGTCAGAGTTTTTACCCTCTACCCACGCCCAGGGAGCTGTAGGGAGGGATTTTATGCTTGTTTTATCTTGCACAGTAGGAGCAATATTCACACCTGCACCTACAAACCCACCGGTCCAGGCTCATGGCTGGGAGGCACCCCTCCTCTGGAGACTCGCAAGGCTTTGATCATGGATGGGCTGGGTGGGGGGAAACACACGTGTAACAAAACTAATCTGTAGTGATGGGCATGTTCCTCAGCTCCATGTTCATCTGCTGCTTCTGGATCCAGCGCTGTGTGCTGTCCTGGGCTTCCCTTCTCTCCCTTCCCTTAATGCTGATGCAGAGATGTGGTAGAGGAATGGATGGCAGTCACTTGTCAGGTGTTGCCATATGTTGTTGGGGTGACAGGCAGCTCTAGCCTGTGTGCAACGCCTGGACTCTCTCCAGGTCCAGGAGAGTTAAAAGGTGGTTATCGTGGGCTTCATTGACTAGCTTTCTTATAGGGAAGTACAAAAAAAATGCCAGAACCTTCCCTTTGTTTCACAGCACTAGGAACTCTTCTTCAACCTAACACCGAATGCATGGCAGGTTGGCCCTTGTGCTAATAAAGGTGACTGTGAGAGGTGTGTGGTGCCAGCAGTGCTAAATCTGAGTGTGCATTAAAAAGGCAGCACAACTGAGACCTGGCTGTGCTGAGGAGATGCTTCTGACCTCCCTCTGTAACACACTGCGGGGGAAACATCTGCTCAGGAGCTCTGGAGCTGAGGGGGAAGGCTGTATCCTCCCTCCTGCCCCTGCCTTCTGTCTATCTAAAGTGTGTGCTCACCCAGTCAAGTCAACTCCGAGATGAGCCACTGAGAAGGGAAGACAGCTATGAGTTGCTGGCCTTTCGCACCCCACCCAGTGCTCTGCTTGCTTTTGTTCACTTCCAGCTCCAGTGAGTAAGGCTATGGCTGACCTTAAACCTCCTCAGAACTAGGGCTGTGGTTTGGAAATTCCTTTAGGATCTTCTAAAGTACAGGACCCGAAATCCAAATAAAATAGATATTTCTATAGCAACACACATCATTTTCAGTCTCACAAGAAAGTGATGATTTGTTATGCCTCTGTTTTGGCTTTTTTTTATGCAACACTCGTGGAACTTTCTACCTGTAAGGTTTATAATAATCTTGACGGTTGTCTGCACACTCCCCAGGTAATGCAGGAGGGAGGGTACTAGATGATTTCCATGTCCAAGATAAAAGGTATCTGCCTCCCAGGGAATGGTCCTTTAATTGGAAGGCAGTCAGCTATGTTACCTAGACTGACTGATACTGCCTTCTGTTTCTGGCAGCAGACGATCTCATGCAGCTTTCACCTCCATTTCTGGAGGATTTTGTGCTTTACACAGGAAAAAATATCCTTTGTTATGTCAGTTAAAGAATGTGAAGCTACTGAAGGGTGTGGCAGGTTGGTATTGTTGACTCTATCACTGTGAACCACAAATCTCATGTGAGCTGTTCCTTGTTTGAAATAGCAGCTCTGGGAATCTTATAATTAAGGGAGTGTTTTCTGGGGGATTTTGAATAGGCCTTTTTCATGATGGTGAAGAGAAGCTGAAAAAGCTTGTGCTAGAAGCACAAAATCCAGTAAGCTAAGAAATAGTCCTGCTTGAAAAAAAGAAACCCACTATGATTTGGGTGGGAGTTGGGACTCCCTGGCTTAACAATTACTTGAATACATGATCTGCCTACTTCAAGCACATCTGAGTCATTGATGGGAGGATGTGGGCATCGTGGAATGGGAGGAATAGGTTAATGGTGGAATGCTAACTCAGTCCTCTCAGACCATCTGCCATTTGCCCTCAGATCAGCCCATCTGTGTGCAGTCCCATGAACAGAGCACACCCTACTCTTTATATTCAAGGTTATGGCCTTGAGAACAGGCAGACACCTGAAAAACTTCTTTTTGCCAAGAGTCACTTCCACTAGGTAGCAGTGAGGATGTAGAAAGCTCTGCTTTAAAGCAAAGAGATAATAAACTAGTTAAGACAGTGACATCAGGACTTTTGATGTAGGGCAAATGATTTCTTGGTTTTGGGGTTTTTTTAATGAAAAGCAGTAGCTCCTGAAGTGTTTATGTAACCCTTGCTTAAGAATTCACCAGAGTATAGTGAATTTATAGTGAATGTAGGGTTTTAACATTTCTGCTCCGCTGCAGCCACCAACGCAGAACACGTTATCCCTCCCCTAGGAACTCGGCTGAGGCTGGGCTCAGAGCTGAGTTACTGCTCTGTGACACTGCTCCTCTCTCTCCCGCAGTTGCTTCCAGCTGTCCCTTCAAGAGAAGGATTTCTATGCCATTTCCAAGCTGATGGGCAGCTGGGGTGGCCAAAGAATGTCTCTGTCAAAACAAGCCAAAGACTCCATCATGTTCATTTTCTTATTCACAGTGGGAGTTTTGCACTGTGCTTTATTGAATAGTTTCTCAAAAAGCCTATTTTTAGTCAGGCACTTATGTTAGAAGATTTTGAAATGCAGCTCTAGCCCTAAAAGAGCCTGGTTAAAAAAAAGCAGGGAGGAACCCCATGTGGAATCAAAGTGTTGAGCAGTTTCCTGTGTGTCTCCCTGAAGCAAACCCCAGCAGCTGACAATGAGAAAGTTTTCTTTTGCTTTTTTAACTGTCAGTGTTGCAGTGTGGGAGCTGACATTTCAGCTAGGTTCTCTTGCGCACATCCTGAAGGAAAAAAAAAATCTTCCTGAATTAATTAGCATCTCTCACAGGTGAGATGCCAGTGGAATAAAATTCTGCATGCTGTGAGTAACAGTAGCACAACCCATTCCTTGACAATGGGAGATGAAAGAAGTCTCACTCCTGTGACTATGCTTGCTCTTCAGCTCCAAGAGGAGGGAAGTAGGGAAGTAGGAGATTCTCCTTCTGATTAGTCAGTGGCTCTGGAGGCTCACAGAAAAGAAACAAAAATAAACACATATGAACTCACTCTGCTGGGTGAAGCTTCCACTCCAAATTGCACAGGGAACTTAGGAAATTATTTTGTAGGGAAGCAGGTGTTAGAGTGAAGCTAAAGTCCATGGCCTAAATAGTTTTTTAACAAGTTATGCACATTACAACATGACACGAACAGCTGACGTGTTTCTGGCTGGGACTGAACACTTTTGCCTCCCACACGCCGTAGTTCTGGGAGTTACTTCGGGTAAAGTAGTTGCTCTAATGTAAAACTTGCTTCCAAAGCAGTACACCTTGTGCAAACTGCTTTAAGATGTGACTGTCCACTCTGGAGTTGATGTAAAATCAAATTTCCCCATGGAAATGGTGTCTGTTTCATTTTAATGCTTTTATTTTTACCAATGTAGATGTGATTACTGACAGAGGTGAAGTGCATTAAGTGTTTATGGAGACGTTTCTTTCTGACAGATCACTAGAAAAAGTCTCAAAGGAAATGGATCTGGCCCTACTTCTTCCAGTGTCTTTAAGCTAAGGCAGGAAGCATTTTTTTTTCTGGTGAAAAGTTATAAAACAATTGTGAATCCTTGCAGGGAATTAAAACACTGGAACCAGACCATTCTTTACAAAAGAGACTTTAATTGTGTGTCACCAGTTTGTCTTCGCAGCACTGCTCTAGCAGACCTTCAGTTTATCTCCTGTCCAAATGTGGCACATTGCTGTGTCCTGCCTGGCTGCACATTTACATTTGCACGTGTTTTATAGCAATTAGCTGTTCCTCGCTTTTCTCTCTCCCTTCCCCCTTTCTTTCCTTTCAGTGTTTAAGCTTCTCAAGTCATCTGCTTCCTGTCCAAAACTCACAGAGCAAACTTTTGCAGAGCACTCTAATAGAAACAGGTATCTAAAAATGCTGTGGGTCTGCTGCCTTCCCAACTGTTACAGCTCAGAGTACACAAAACTTCCAAATTAGCTCATCAGATGGAGCGTTGCTATTTTTCGACTGTTTTTGCTGTGTGTCAAATCTTGACACTGCGCCAGTCTGAATTGGCAGCAGATCTCTGGAATAAGCCACGGGGAAAGCAGCAAAACACAGCCATTTATCTTTGAAACAAAAGCACTGAAGATGGAATGTCTGATTCTCGTCTCGTTTAGAATGGTGTAAAGCAGGCACAGCTCCTCTGAAATGGAGAACAGAGCTGCAGGAGCAAAGAACTGAGCTCTTGCACTGTGTCCTTCAGCAAAGGTGAAAGGGTGATTTTGTATGACAGAGAAAAGATGGACTGCCTCACTGGGTGGGAGGGGGAGCACTTCAAAACCAAAACCTTACATCCCTTAGAAAGCTTTTTTAGATTGATTTGGGGGTTTAAGATGTATGCTCCCTACACTGCCAGTTAATTGCATGGTCAGTGAGAGCCTCTCTAGATTTCTGGTGGTGATGCTGACAGAGTTTGGTTACTGCAATTCACTTGCCTTGAGAGCAGGATTTCTTGTCTTAAAAAGTGGCAGACTTGAAAAATTTGCAGAATGGTGTTTATAGTTTCTGCCAATGAGTCTACATCAGCTTTTCACCTCTTCTGCCCTACTAGCAATCCAGAGTAACTATTGACCTGGTGTTTTGCTGGCTGGGTGCTGGTGTGAGATGAGCCCCGGTGCTGAAAACGTCCCAGCGTTCAACAGGGTGCTATTTTGGAACAATCTGATCATGACTGCCAGGACGTAACAATGCGGAAGTGGGAAAATGCTGAGGAAGTAAAACGAGCTGTTGAATGACACAGATCTCATCAGACCTTAAAGGGGAACTCCAAGGTTTCAAAAGAGCTGCTGTGAATAGCTGATGACTTGGAGTAACACCTGTGAAATGCAAATCATCTAATACAGACTACTACAGGGATGCACCCTATATGCAGCTCCTACTGAAGCCAGTGAATGGGGCTTGGGAGATATGTACCACTTTCGTTTCTCAAAGAGGCAGTCAGGGACACTGCAGGAATGGGGTTTTTTCCCCGCATCGTCCAGTGACTGAGCAGCAGAGACCAGGGAAACTCAGTCCTGCCTCTCACTAATCTCAGTGCAGGATCCGCTGCTGCCAGATTTATAGCCCAAGTCCCAGCACACAGTGTTTGTTCCAGCTTCTGTGGTCACCTTGTTAGGTCAGAAATGGAGCTTTTCTGTTTATATACACACGTGTTTGTGTACACACAGCAGGAAAGTGAGCACCAGAGGACAGGAAAAAACCCAAAGGCTATTCAAGAAGAACAAAAGCAGAACCAAATTTTTATTTCAAATAAACCACGCTTATTAGATTAAAAATAGCAAATATTAATGAAGAGTCTTAAAGCAGCTCTTCATTTTCTGGGGCCTTTAGTGTGATCTCTCTGTCTAGAGTTAAGTGATATAGATGACAGAACTCTGGTGACAATGCTGTATGTCATACTTACAGAGAGAAGAACATAAAAATCTTTTTTTACTTTGCATCTTATAGGAACTGAGCCATTTTTATAGTTTGGTTTTTTCCCTAGGTGCTGTGAACGGTACTAAAGCCTGGGCTGTGTACTCATACCATCACTTCCAGCAGGGCTGCTTTGTCCAGTAGATGAGAACCCATATGACACAAAGACCAAGCACTAACAGGCAGACTATGCTTTCCAGTGGATAATTGTTTTGCTCATCTCCAGCATGAAGAAACTGAGGGTTTTTTCCTCTTCTTAACTGCCTTTTACAGAAATACAGCTACGCCAACTATGAAATGGGCCCTGTGCTCAGTGCTGTACAAAGAAATTGAGACCTTTTGCCTGAAAAAAAAAACCCCACAGCAAGGTGTGCACAGGAGAAAACAGGGGTTTTGAAACACAAATTAAGCCAGGAAGGTAGCAGCAGCACAATTTTTGTTATGTCCTAGTTTTCTTTAACTCCACAATTGGGTGGGAGATGGCTTGTTCAAGAAGAGTCTCTGCTTCAGGGGAAGAAAGATGATGTAAGCTAAAGGGAAGCAAGTAGAACGAAAAAGGCAGAGGAGAAGGCAGATGGGGATTATGCTGTACACCACTATTAGGTTATTTACATTAGAGGAGCTGAGGAATGGGTTATTTGGAAAAAAAAAATAAATTCCAAGATGATTTTTTTCTTCCACAGCATTTCCAGTTGAATTTTAAAGAAAGTGTGGCTTGTGTACCAAACTAGGAGCTGTGTGGTTCCCTGGGGGAAAAACCTGGTGCTACCAAAGAAGGAGGATGTCTGCTTTGTCCTGTCTGTGCAGCAGGCATGTGCATAAGCCTACTCCGGAGGCAGTTAAGCCACTGCAGCTTCTCCCATGGAGGTTTTTGGGTTCAGAATGGCATCAGCTACGTTCAGCAGCTCAGTTCCCAGTGCCATCACCTGGACAGTTGAACTAGCCTAGGTAAAGGAAGGTATTTCACAATGTGAGAATTAAATCTGGGACGTGAAAGCCTCAACAGCTATACCTTGGAATGGTATTGCCTTTGGCAATTTTTATACTGTTAAGCTTAAGTCTCAGCTTGGAAATGCCTATTGGACCCTGAAGTTTTAAGCACAGACTAAGCAGGGAAATCAGAGCTTGGTACTCACTCTTTATACTCTCTGCCTCATGGTACTGAGATTGGACAATACACATGGTGAGAATTAAAAAGGAGTAAGAAAAAAGATGACGTGCTCTAGACCTTTCATTTCAGACTAAGCAGATGTATGTGAGTTGATGTATGTTTGCTTATGAGAGTTAACCTACAGGTTTTGGCATCTGGGGAAGGGAGAAGAGGATGCTCTTTCCCTGAGGAACTCGCTGTGGCTTTTTGCATTTTTCAGTCTTGAACAGATTTCTTATTTACAATATAAAAATAATAATTAAGCTGCACATTTTTCATTTTGACATGTGAAGGCAAAAATAATTGTGCTTTGCAGAGCAGGCCAAGATGGTAATATGCTTTGGTTGTCTGGGCTCATTTTTAGTTCAGGTTAAAGAAATTCCTTTGCACTGTGCTGGGTGGGTTGACAAGGTCTATTACGGACTTATCTCTGTTCCCAGAACAGTGTCAGTAAAGGCTGAGAGTAATTTTGGCCACGTCTAGACAGTGGCGTAAGACATAATGCTGGCATGTGCCATGACAACCTTCCATTTGAAAAGAAGGTCAGTTGAGTGCTGCTGGCACTGCTACAGATAAGTTATCTATCTGAATGTAGATAGCAATAACAGACAAAAGGTTTTGAGATTAAGTGTGTTCAATATGAAGATGTAATTTAACCAGTTATTTATTTGGTTTACTTGGTACCCCTTCCAAGGGAAAAAAGCAAGAATTGTTTCCCTTACTCTGCAATGTGACTAGAGCATAATTTCCATGCCAGTAGTGCAACTGAGTGATAGCACAGACAAGAGAAAATGGAGTATGTTTTCTTTAAGAAATATTTGGCAAGCCAAACAGAGAGACCTCTGTCTAAAAATCTGGCAGCTCACCTTAAGGCATCTTAAAACACGCAAGCGAGCACATCAGAAACTTCCTGTTGCTGGCAGTGCTGTGTAAGTGTATCCTAACTGTATGGAGAGATAATGCAAAGCCCATCTGGAAAGCATGCAACAGCCTCTTCAGAAAGCACTTTGCCTTGGAACAAGCCACATCCTATTGCTCTTAAAAAGCAGAGGACTCTGAGAGCAAACTGTCTTCAGGGATTCTGTTCCCGTGGCAAGAGATGGGAGATCACCTCGTCCTACCAAAACCACATGACTCTTCTTTATCTTTGCAGATTTCATGGTGGTGAAGTAAATTGATGCATAAAATATTTAATTTTTCAGCGTAGGCAGTCAGATCACAGACTTGGTAGTCTCATGTCACCGTGGGATGTCTGCAGAAGCAGAAGAGCACCTGGGTTTCCTCACTATGAGTCCCATGCATGGTTCACTATGTTATGTGCTTTTCTACCTTAAATTTCCTGGGTACTGCAAAGTGGGGTAAAATATGTCTTGTCTCTGCAGCCTGTATTTTTCACAGAATAGAAGTTTAGTGATAGTGAGCATGAAAGGAGTATAGCCTGGAAAGAGCTTGCAAATAACAGTTTTTTTCCAGTGCAGCCCTGTCAGAGAACTTGTGATCAAGGGAGGAACTGAAAGCAGCACTCCCTGAAGGGACAGAAATGCTGTGACATCTGAAAGATCCTTTCAGGAAGAGTTACCGCACTGTAGACGTGCAGAGCAGCATTCCCTACATTTGACAGCTACCCTGCATTTATAGCCCTACCAAAATACTAGGGGGTTTTTGTAACTTTATTATCAGAATAAAATGTTTGTTTTAGGCATGACTGCTGCTTGTTTGGTCCTTCTTGTTGAGACCAAATTCTGAGTTACTTTCAGGGAAGCAAGAAGTGAACACAATTGTGTCTTTTCAGTCTGGAGAAGAGAAGGCTGAGGGGGATCTGATCAACGCCTATGAATACTTGAAGGGTGGGTGTCAGGAGGATGAGGCCAGGCTTTTCTCAGTGGTGCCCAGGGACAGGACAAGAGGGAATTGGCACAAATTTCACTTAAGAATTTCCATCTCAACACAAGGAGGAAATTCTTCACTTTGAGGGCAGCAGAGCCCTGGCAGAGGCTGCCCAGAGAGGTGGTGGAGTCTCCATCTCTGGAGACATTCAAACCCCACCTGGACACATTCCTGTGGGACCTGCTCTAGGACAACCTGCTGTGGCAGGGGGTTGGAGGAGATGATCCCAGAGGTCCCTTCCAAGCCTATATCATTCTGGGATTCTGTGATTCTACGATGAAGTGCTGAGTCTCAGTCAAGGTTCTTTTCTGAGTTCTGTAATGCTGCTGCAGTTCTGCAAAACAGTGTTCATGCTGCACTGAACCTTGTGGGATAATTTTAATTGGCCTGATGACAAATAAAAAAAGGCACCATGCTTGACTGACCCCTGTTAATGATAAAGTCTTTGTAGGATCCCTCTTAGCACTGCTTTCGGATCTGATACTGTCCAAATCTTGTGGCTTCGGCTTCTAAGGTGCACCTAAATTTTCTCTGGTTGCTGCCATCTGCAACATGAATCCCTCGGGGGAGAGGAGTTAAGAGGAGTTAAAGGGGAACTGCAGGCTAGGACCAGAGAGGCAAAAAGGAGAGTCAAGATGAAGGGGTGGAAACAAAAGGCAGAGTGTAAAATCTATGGAAGCACTAAGAACAAAAAAGTAACATGTAACAGCTGAAGATGACATGGAAAAGGGCTGGATCAAGTGTTACTTAAGAAAGTACAGCTGACAAAGAACAACAGAAGAGGAGGGAGAGATCATTGATGTTGTTTTCTCCTTGGAATGCTTCTGTGATGAGTTATCCTAAATACTCTCTTAAGGGAGACAGGAAGGGAACAAGAGGATGTGGTTTCCTTAGGAAGATGGGAGGTTCACTTTGCTGTCCCCTTTATGCACTTCTGACCTCCCATCTCTTCCCCACTCCCCATTATAAGCATTCTAATTATTATCAAACTGATTGCCCTACACATTGAGAGATTTCACCCCTCCTCCTTAATGCTACAAGGCATCTTCCCCTTCTAGGCAAAACCATCCCGTCTGTGCCTGTAATTGTGTCTCTGTTGTTATGGACAAGGGTCTTTTCATTCCAAGACTCAGTGAGCTATTTTGGCCAAGCACACTGAATGAAGCATTTATTGCTTCCCCTCTAATGCAGTTTCCTTTTACAGGACACTCAATTTTTAAAAAGCTGAGATTAAATAACCCAGGAAATGTTGGACAAAAATATTACAGAAGAGATTGCTTGTCATCATAGCATATAAAATATTCCATGATGCTATCCCATGAGGAACACTGATACCCCTGCTAAGTCTGAGGTAGATGAGGTTCGAAAGACACACACATTAAAACACACCACTTAAAATAAAACAAATGTGTTGAGATGAAAAGGTGGCATGGAAGGAATCCAGTTCTGAAAAGGATTTTAGAGTGCAAAGAACGTTTTGGTTCATCTCTTTGGGAATAAACAACTTCTATGTGCGCTTTTTTTTTTAAGCCTTTGAAATCAGGTTATTTTGGGAAGTATCTATTTAGAGAGAGCTGTGCAGGCTAAGTAAATTCACTTCTTAATACTTTTGTAATATCTTCAATGGGACTCAACCCTGTGGTGCAAAACATACGCGCGCCTCGTAGTAAGTTTCTAAAGAAACAGAGGCGCTGGAAATTAGTGAGGCAACCTAAGTGACTGGAAATTACAGTTTAAACTTGAGAGGTTTGGCCTTCTTTCTTCTCCTGGCCTGCACTATGTCCAGTTGGACACCTCATCTGTACAGGGAGTGAAGCAGTTACTGACTCTGACGCTTTTTCTATACCCTGCTGACAGCTGGCTACATTTCAGTGCTGTGGGGTCTTCCAGAGGCAACTGCACCAGCCTGCTTCTGGGCACAGTGGTGGACATGGGCTCAAGGGGAGTGAGCTTGAAACCTGCTATTGCTGTCCTGTCAACTTTTTGTCAGAAAACCATGTTATGTGAAAATCAGCATACTTCAAGAACTTATCTGCGGGGGTGATTTATAAGACGGTTGCTCCCTCTCCGCCCAACTCGAGCCTGGGGAATTGTGTTCAGGCGTGCATCAGCATGCAGAGTGTCTCAGAAGTACAACTACAGAATTGCTTTCCCAGATGGAGTTCACTGACAAGTCAGGCAGAAAATTGTGCCTCAAGAGTCAGAACTGGAAGCAGGATTTGTATGTTAGTATCAAATTTGGAAATAAGCAGGTGCAAACATACATAGCTATATTCTACAGCCTCATGCTGGCCTGTGACACTGTGTGGATTTAATCAGCTGCATTACAGAGAGGTGAGAAAAGCCTGTAAAACCCATGCAAGTGGTGGTCTGAGGTGTGCAGTAAGTGTGCCATCACTGGGATGGAAGAGACCTGCTGCAGGGAAGCTACTCAGGTTTTATCTGTGCCTGTTTTAATACTGTTCTTCCAGCAGGGTGTCAATTGGATTTGCTCCTCGTGACAAAAAAATAACACTGACCCTAAAGGTGGATCTAGGTCTCAGGCTCACCTGGCAAAAGGAAAGAGAGGGAAGAGCAGTCCCCATGCTTGTTTCCAAAGGCCTGCAGTGACAGGACTAGGGGCAATGGCTTCAAGCTGGAGAAGAGCAGATTCAGACTGGATATTAGGAATAGGCTCTTTACTCTGAGGGTGGTGGAACACTGGAACAGGTTGCCCAGGGAGGTGGTTGAGGCCCCTTCCCTGGAGATATTCAAGGGGAGGCTGGAGGAGGCCCTGGGCAACCTGGTCTAGTTGGGGGTGTCCCTGCTGACTGCAGGGAGGTGGGACTAGATGACCCTAGAGGTCCCTTCCGCCCTGGACCCTTCTATGATTCTATGATTCTATGATTTGAGGGTGCTGGAAGTGACAAAGGCAGGCAGAGGAGCCACCTTCCAGCCAAACCTCCTTCTGTCTTCATACATTCACTTACAGAATGACTCAAGGAGCTGTGCGCCTTCCCAAAATGAAAAATTATGCCTCTTCTTCAAAGAGTTCACCAAACAAGGGCAAAGGTTGCCAAAAGCAAGTTGAAAGACAGGGAAAAATACAGAAAGAGTGCTGTACACGTTCACAGCAAACTGGACTCTGGCTCTAACAGTGATTTTAATATGGAAAGGGTAGCATTCTTACACACCCATATAGCGGATTTCATTCCACTTTATTTTTTAAAGGAAATCCTCTTACTTGAATGGCTTAGAGCTAACATGATACTTGTGGAAACCTGTATTTCCTATATTTGGGGAACAAGGAGAGAAAGGGCAGCTAGTTTTTTCAGTGTTTCTGTTATCGATATTTACTTTGCCATTTGTCTTGTGGGTAAAAACTGGTTTTGAAGATACTAAAAATCCTCAAGTCTGCAAATAGTGAGTCTCCATATATATATAGTGTCTGTACAAAATTAATTTCTGCAAATTGAAAGCATGAACTTACATCAACACAAACCTCACAGTCGAGTAAAAGGAAAATAAAGCCTTACCTTTAGCAACGGGAAACAACTGAAGAAAATCTTTGCCAACTTTATCCAGCTCTGCCCAATTAGTATGCACGAACAAAGGTTTTCTTCTCCTTTTGGGAGAGACACTTGCTGGGGAATGAAGAAAACGCTGTTCTGTGGGAAGGATAAACCAAGACAGCTGTTTAAATTGCTTACTGTAGTATTAAGCTGTTCTTTGTACTTTTGTTTTACTGTTTATGCGTTTATTTTTCTGTAGTTGCCTAACATTGACTGGTGTATGAGGTTACAAAACAAATGGCTGGAATTATAATTGTGAACATGGCTTAATTCTCCCCTTGAGCAGGCAGTGGAAGAAGAGAAGTTTGGGATGCGCTGCCTGGTTTAATTACTGTAAGCTTGGCTGGGCAAAGGCAGCTTTTGCTTGTTACCAGGATAGCAATCACAAAAACAAAAAGCAGTGTAACAGAAGCAAGCTTGTGTGCTGATACTAGCCGAGAGAGACACCAGAGCCATCAATCTTCATTGTTCAAAGTATAAATGGTTCACAGGAGGTCAAGCAGTAATTTTTGTCTTAAAATAATGCTGCACATTTGCCTGCCTTATGCAGACTTGAAACCTTATTTTAGCTTTCTATCAATTAAGAGCAGACACTTAGACAAGCTGTTCTTGAGCTAAATGATAGAATAAAGGTCACTGAGTTTATGGGTATGGAAGGCTCAAGTTCAACCTCTCATGAATACCTCCACCCCCCAAAAATACAAACATTATTCATTACAGATATTTACTCTGGCAATTACAGTTGTCAACAGTGAAATTCCCACTGGGTCTTGCAGCAAAAATATAATTCTGTATGCCACCAAGGGGGAGAAAGCCTAAGCAATGATAATGCCAAGTGGAGTTTGCCACCTTAAGCCTGTTCCTTTGTGCATTAGTGTGTCTCTAATAATGTGACGTATTGTTCCTCATCTAGAATATATGGGGCAATTTATTCTATGTTCCTAGATATGCTATGTGTTCTGTACTTCAAAGAACATCAAGCCATTCTTTATCTACTTCATCAATGACAGGGCAAGCTTGTATCCTGCTTTTAATGATGCCGCACATGCATTTTTCCAGAGACAAAGCACGTTTGGGGAAAAACTGTAGAGCACAGCTCAGCAGTAGATTAATGCTGCCATCAGATTAGGATATTGTGGTGGTTGTCTACCAGGCTGATACTCTTTGCAGCATGTTTTTTAACTTCTCGTAGGCTTTTGCTGTAGGATGCAAATATAAAGACCATTTGCTGCTAACTCTGTATTAGATGCTGAGTTCTCCTTCTTCTGTGCCAGGGACACAGGGAGGGTGGGATGGCCATGTGCCATCTGCCTTGTTGGGATGGATGGGTGTAGTATGTGCTCTGGCCCTGGGGGTGGAGAGGGCCCTCACTGTTGCATTTGTTTCTCACTCATCACCATGGTTCTGCTTCCTTTGGTGCCTTTCAGAATGCCCCAGCTCAGCATTTGTGTATCGGACTATTTCCAAACCGGCAGACTTATGCCATCGTCAGAGCTGATGAGACACAACAGAGGGTAACTGCACCCCAGAACGGGTATAAGCAGATGCTGAAGAATATACTTGCTCTCCTTTCTGTGCCTAAATGATGCTGATGAATACAAACCCCAGTTTGATGCTGTGGTAAGAGCCTACAATGAAACTTGTGGGCAAATGCTTTTTTCAGTGCTTTTGCAGAAAACAGCGCAACCCCTCTCTGTCTCCTGGCACTGGTTTCATTGGTTAGCAGCACTAGTGTTTCTGAACAGCAAAACCACATGGATGGGTTGGTTTGTCTCCAGGTTACGCAACTTACCTCATTTCAGATGAGCAATGATTTCATTTGATAATAGCCTGTAGCTTTGAAACTCAGACATAGTTGCAGAGAAGAAGAAACCCTGTGCCGCAGTTAACTGTCCTCAACTGTTTTCTGTCATGCAGATCTTTATTGTGTGCTGGCACTGACTTCTGTCCTAAACATGTACATGTGTTCACCATGGATATGGAAATGCTTAAATTGATGACTTGTATTATGTTGTCCCCTTTCTCAAAAAGCTGAGGTCATATCATTGCACAAATGGCAAATTAGCTCCTCACACCTAATTTTCTATTACATTAGAGTTAGATAGCACTAAAAAGAAAGAATTTATTTGTTTTTCTCTGGAAAAAAGAAGAGGCAAATTGCAAATCTCTGTATCAATATCTAAAATGTATGAAATGTCCCACTTGAATGGGTTCTGTACAAATAAAGGCCTGGATCCCATTTTTGTGGACTACTCAGAATTCATATCCACATGTGTCACTACCACACAATTGTTTAAAAAAGTGCATCATAGTGTGCTTTTCTGGTAGACAGTTGCTTTCAGCAGCATGCCTCTGCTAAACCAATCTAGGCTGGGTATTCTTCCACGTCCTAAAGCATTTTGTGTATGAAAGCACTGTGCTCATAAATGGAAGCAGAAGTCATCTCATCAGCACCTAGGGCTGACAGAAGCGCAAGTAGAGATTCCCGTATCTTATCTAAGGAGTAATATTTTCCCAGCTCAATGTGTACTAGGAAAAGGGAACTTTCACAATGCAATGTACCAAATGCTACATTTGAGTGTTGAGTGTTCAAGCAAGTAATTGAAGGAGCGAAGGTGATGGCAGCAATAGTGATTCCCTGTGCTGTTGGTCCTGTGACTGGACATGGTCCATGCAAAAAGACCATTACAGCTGAGCCGTGGTAGCAGATGCAAAGAGAACCAGAACTAAGGGTGAAAAGTTGTTCATATCCTAGCTCTGCACAGTTGTCCATTTTTATAAAGGAGGTGTCAAAGGCACAAGTGCTCAACTGCCCTTTGCCCTTTAGCAATGTCTGCCATACAGTCTTTAACTACTGAACTTTTCCCAGCTTCTGATTGCTTAGAGACCAGTGCGGGTTCTCAAGCTGTTTGGTGGATCTAGACCATAATGGGCAGCACTGGCACGCACTGTAACCCTGAGTTTCTCTCAGCCCACACTGTAAGTGCCTGTAGATCTGGTCAGGTGCATGGCTGCTGTTGCCTTCGTTTGTAATGTTATTTCCCCACAGATATTTAAGCACAGATGTGACTGTCAGTAAGCACCTCTTGGTGATGGAGAAAAGCAGGAGGGTATGCGGGAAGGTTCTGCTTTCCCAGGTCACAGCCTGCCTTTTTCATTTCCAGGTAACTCAGGAGTTAACAACTGAAAAGTAAAGCGTCTGGTTTCATAAGGACAGCGGGGCTTGAAAATGCTTTTGGAAATGACACTGAATCAATGAAGCCAAACTAAATGAAGCACAACTGTGACTTTTTTTTTCTCATTTCTCAAAGTGTATCTAATATAAGAAAGCTAAGAAAACAGTAACACTATTTCCCTCAATATGAAACAAATCCCTCCAACAGGTTTTGCTTTTAGATAAATGGACAGTTTTTTTGAAGAATGTTTTATGTCTTATTACTGTTTAAAAATTCTAGCACACACAGATATGTGTTCTGCAGATAGACAAGCTGTTCAGGCAAATTAGAATATTTATACAATATCAGAATATATTGTTGTATAAATATGATTTGGTAACTGACACTGATTCCTTTAGACTTTGACAGTGAACCACACCAGATGCTAAACAGGAGAAAGTAAACAATGTAAGTGGAAAGAATGAGGACACTTTTCCCATTACCTGGAATGAAGCACTAAAGTTAATAGCGCTCATTAATGATTGAATAATTTATCAAGATGCTTGAAGTAATTGGCACTCTTCTCATTATCAAAATGGATGTCTCCTAAACTCTTAATCTCCATAGTCTTAGTGGCAAGGAGTTCTACAGGTTAGTCCAGTATTATATACACACAGAATATCATTTCTATGTATAGATATGTATACCTGCTGTTGTATATTTATACTTTATCCAGATGCAGTTTAAACTGTTTGCTTTTGGGTTTAATTGGCTACCTTATTTTTGGAACATAAACACAGAGAATGCTAAATAAAATATATTATTCATTGTTTTCTATACCAATGCTAGGGTCATAGCATTATAACTATTCCCCAGATCAATCTTTACTGGCTTTCTTCAAGTAACCTTTTCCTGAAGTTTCTTATAGTAATGCTAACAAATATTAGCCTTAGTTGCCTTAGATTTGGATATGGCACTTTGCTGGCTTATTTTCTAGACATTTGAGTCTGATATAGAACAGGACAGCAACAAATAAAGAGGAATACCATGCTACTCTCCGGGCATACCCACTGCTCACAGCAAACAGGAGGAAATGATCTCTTTGATCACAGATGAAGTACTTGAGCAAGAGTTTGAATAAAGACTTTGCCTTGATTGGTTTAACTAAATCAGTGTAGAAACTGCTTGAGCAGTGTGTACACTGCAGTGATTTAATTAAGCTCACATCTCAACCAGTGCTGCTACACTGGAGTGGAGGCGAGCCCCCAGAATTCAATCACTATAGGCATCACAAGTGTTTGAAATACCAGCTAATGTGTAACATGTTTTTATCATTGCTGGATGTTACTGCCAAACCTGGACTTGGCACGGTGCATATTTGGGCTATCCCTAAAATCACAGTGAAGGATCAACCAGATGTCAAGAGCTTCCCCTTGCTCCCACAGAATAAAGAACCGTGCCAAGCCTTGATCCTTTCTCTCCTCAACACCTCTCCATTCCAACACTTCTCTGATGGTGCATGTGTGTAGGAGCAGTCAGCACTGAATCAGCTCCCTTTTCCTGGGCACCAGCTCTCCATTTGTGCTGATGAGAAGCCCAATGGAAACTACTTTCACCGTTAAACTCAGTGTTGAGGATACAGCATTCCCTTTATGTCCTAGCTGGATCACAGGTGATAATCCTGACTAACATCCTGGGCCGGTTGGCATCTTCTTGTCTGATCCCATGTTTTCACGAATGGTCAGAAGTTTGCCTTTTAACTGTGGACAAAATGAACTACAGACGATGCAGCATCTTCATGACACAGGAGGTCTGGAATAGTGATTTCACGGAAACAGCCATAATGCTAAGCAGCTTTTGACAATTCTGCCTGTAACTTTTGGGGGATATAATAAATATGTAGAATTTAAATGCTAAAAACCTGTGCATAGTCTGTTTGAAGGTCTAGAGGTGAGCAGGAATCACTCACGATGAATCACTTGCTGCTGGAGAGCCAGGCTCTGGTGGTTGCAGTCTAAAGTGCTCATGCCTTTTTGTTTCTTTCTTCTCTTGTCAGCAATAGCCGTGTTTACATGGGCAGTGCCCAGGTTTTCTTCATGGCTCGTTGGATTGCTTTTACTCATCTCTCAAGGACACTGCAAGTCTCAATTCATCACCCTTTGTAAAGATTAAAAGCGTTACTATTATTTGGTAACACTCCAATTAAACAATAATGACTAGGTACAGGCATTTTCTAGAGACTAATAAAAGGCTGGAAGGAAGCAATGGGCCAAGATCCTGCAGAGAAATTGTTATTGCAATTGTGAGCTGAGAAAAAAAAAGGGAAAAATGCAGAAAGGATTTTTTTAACAGATTACACAATTTTATTGGCATTGGAAAGCCAATGCATGCTCTGAAAAGAATGTATGTCCTGAAAACTTGTCAGATTGTTTCAATCATCTTTCAACTTCTAAGCCAGCTTAAAAAGAGAACTCAAAAAACATTTTATGCTTTTGCTAGGGTTTAGCTCACAGTCCCTCCTTCCAAACATATCCTGTCACAAATCTTTATTTATGGGCCTATGATGGTACTTCTGCCACATACGTTGCTTTTTCTTCTACTGTTAAAGCTAGCTTTCGTGTGTTTCAGACGCTAACCAATACTACTTTACTGACTTTTCAATAAAAATTGGAATAAATTCATTGGTAAAGTCAACATAGCAGTTTGAAGGCCCATTGCAACCAAGGACAAAGGAAGATGAGAGTAAATGAAAGCAGCCAGCACGTTGCAGGCTGGCACCATTGACTCTTAAATTCTGTGACATCTTTGTTACATGTCCCATTAAATTGGATAGGGTTAGCGTTTCCTTACCCTGAATGTGTACGTAGAACTACAGAGTTGATAAAAACCTGCTCAGCTCCTCTATCACCATGCACACAGGAATATCATGTGTATATGCAACTCAACTTTAAGCTTTTTGGAACTGATACTTGCCTAGTTACCTTTAAAAAAAACCCACAAATATTGAAAAGTTTAAAGCTTCTACAGCCTCTCTGATAAGGGTGCTGTGTTTAATGAGTCATCTTCTGTTGCTTCCTTACCCTAAGTATAGCAAAGGTTTTTCATTATCTAGTTTAAATTTTCTCTCTAGTAAATAAAGACAGATTATTCTCGTCTCCCTAGTAGTAAATATTGAGAAACATTGATCAACTTTCTGTAATTAACAACCTTTCCATTGTAGAAAATTAACTTGCTCCTTTCTCTTCATCTTTTCTCCAGAGAAGTATGACCTTTCTTCGGAGGACGTATTTTCCAAACTTCTTGTATGTGCTGCATTTCTCTGAACTAACTGATGTAAAATGACTGGTATTAATGTGGGATACCCAAAATGGGATGTGATACTTCATATGAAGCCTCAGCAAATTAATTACCTTCATGTCCACAGATGTCACTTCTGTCAGTATGTGCTTGACTGGATTTTGCCTTTGTTTCTCTGTTGCAGATTTCTGTTCAGTCTGTGAGCAGCTGGAGCCCTCAGACCCTTTATTGACAGACCTGCTGCTTTGTCAGATACTTCTCATTTTATACTACAAGGAATTTTTTTTTGCTCTTGTCCTTAGCTATTGTATTTGTAGTTGTTGAATCTTACCGGGTTATTTTCAGACCTCCCATTCTGGATTCTCCCCTTCAAATTACGTTCAGCTTCTCTCAGGTATTGAGGCATCAAACCAGTTTGGAAGTGTACATTCTTCTGCCATCCAGGTTATCCAGCAATGTCAAATAAAATCCATCCCATCAGAGACCACTGCAGTGCCCCAGTTCACAGTCAAACAGCCAGTGGTAGTCCTAACACGTTCTTCCATGTATTTATACCCCCCTTTAAAATGTTTCCATCTCAGATTTTTAAATCATTTCCTTATTAAGCTGCCCATCTTTCCACTGCATCAGACAATTTTGCTGCTAAGTGTGTCCCGTATCTTTCAGAAGTTATCAGGTGTCTTGCACTCCGTTATTCCTTGAGAACATATCCCAAGGTCCCATCCGTAAGTATCATGATAGTTAATGAAGTTTTCTTAAGCCCCTGACCTGTGCTTTGTCACTACTACTCCTTTCGTTAGATGGTGAACGTAATTGTTTTGTGATCACTTTTATTCAATACACTCCACTATTCTAGATTTAGAACTACTTCCATCAATTCAAAACCAGATCCGACATAGTTCTTCCCCTAATAATTTTCTCTGCTTTCCAGAACAGAAAGTTTTTCCCATGTCACGCCAAAGACTTATCTCTCCTACTTAATATGCACTTGGGCTGCAGAGCATGAAATGACAGTCATTAGGATATGCAATAGCTCTGTCTCTGTCTTTTTGCACAGTGGAATAATGGACAGCCTATTTCAGGAAAGGCAATTGCAAAATTATGAGCAATTATTACAATATTTCTGTACCTACTTAGATTTGCCATAAACTCGCAGCAATTTGCTGTCCTCCATCTTTCCCACTACTTCTGTTGTGACCTGTAATGCTAGCAGCAGATAAAATTCTTCCCTTTCCTTAGCCTGGGTGCAAATGCTGTTGGCTAACCAATTTGTAAAGGTCTTAATGATTTTTCTAACGAACCAAAACTAAAACTGGATTTCATACCTCCATAGTATTTGAAATGTTCTTTCAGCCAACGGTTTGTGAGTGGAAACAGACTGTTTGCAAAATTAAACAATTTATAAGCAACATAACTGTATTTACATGAGGGCTTTTTTAAAGGTATGAGTCAGCCAGCAACGACATCTATAGTCTTTGTAATTATACCATTTCTGTGCTTAATTGTGCATCAGCACAAAGATTGTTCAGTTGTGACCCAAAAGACATTCTTTCTTCCCAGGCTCTCAGTTTCAAGGATTTGTCCCCTTCCCTTCAAGCTTATAAGGCTATATAAAGAAGTAAGTATTTTTAGCATAAGGACCGATGACCAGGAATATTTTTGCAGTTCTCTAAGACTCAAAAAATACACGGGAGGAATAAAGTGCAGTTTATAGAACTGTAACAGTAAAACCTATTTCTGCAAACAGGGTAAAAAAAAAAAGATTTCAAATAAAATAACTTACTGAATCTCAATGGCTGTGGCTCTTCCATGACTTTTCACTGCTACAAGTAATTTTGAGGCGTACCAATGCCTCTAGGAGTTTTCAGTGATACTTGCTTTATTATTTTTTTTGTGCTGTAAAACATGTATTTACATCTCAAAGGTACTTAAATGAAGGATGCTATATTATAATTTATATGCTGCTGAAATTAAGATTTCATTCAGACTTGCCATTTGTGCTTGACCTTCACCTTTTTATCTCAGTAGCAGTTGTAGAAGCAGGAGAGCAGTATCAAAGTTGGAACTTAGGCATTTTTGTTTTCTTGTAACAAAGTTTAGCATTCAGGAAGGGGATTGTTGTGCCACCATCCAGATCTCTGAAGACTATCAGCAGGCCCTTTATAAACACGTACTATGGTTTAAAAATTATTGAGAAAGTTTCAGTTACATGCAGAACTTCTGCAAGGAAGAAAGCCAATTTCTAAGACTTACTCATTAAACAAGTTAGGACTTAAGGATCTTTCAAAAGGCTGCACAGAGCACACTTCATTCCTTCAAGAGAAACTTCTTAAATATCTTCAGGACTGCAAAAGTCGGTTGTCAAAGCAAGGGTGAAACCAGGTTTTGTTTATAAGAGAATAAAATCATGTGCTAGACTGCTGGGGAGCTGGGAATAACCACAAACCTGGACAACAGAAGGCAGTGAACAGTTCAACTTCAAGAGCTCAAATAAGGCTCTGAGAACGCTCTTACAAAGTGATCAGGAATATGTTACCCTACCAAACGAAGCAAGAGTCCTGGTCATCAGGACAAATATAGGAGATGAATCTTATCCAGAAAGGAAAGGGATTGTTATTAATGTGAAGCAATTTACCAGGTCAAGATGCAAACAATACTGAGCCTGTTATAACCTCTGTACTATTCCTTCCTCTAGGATATTTATCTAGGACTCTTACAGCCACATCTGCCTTCCCCACTTTCCCCAGTTTCCGTTGCTGTTTTGAACTGGCCAAGCATTGTCACATCAACAAGCAGCTTGTATTTTGTTTGGTCCCAACACTGGTTGTAGTACAAATGACCAAATCTTGCCTTGCAATAAAAGACTCTTGACCTCAATGTCAATGAGAGCTGCGCTGGGTGTCACCAGAGATGATGTCAGCTATTTGTACCTTAAATAGTTTCACCACCTCATTCCTGGATTTGTTTCCATTTTAATGTCAGAAATCACTGATTTAGTTGTTTCCCATAGCTCCTTTTGTTTCTTTCCTGATTAAAGCAGCAGATAGAAACTGAAACGGATGAAAATTTGTCTCTGTTCACAAGGTCAATGCAAAGCCCCTACCACTGCTCAGATCTTCAAAACCGGAGGTGACACGTCAGAGAATGCACTCGCTTTTCAGCTATTTGTGCCATCCTGCTGCATCAAGCAATTTCTGACTTTTTTTTCCCATGTCAACATATTTTCCATGCCAACATGTTTCACAACAGACCAAAATTTTTCTGCTATTTTGTATATATAATTAAGAAAACAAAAAAGAAAAAGAAAAGAAAAAGAAAAAGAAAAAGAAAAAGAAAAAGAAAAAGAAAAAGAAAAAGAAAAAGAAAAAGAAAAAGAAAAAGAAAAAGAAAAAGAAAAAGAAAAAGAAAAAGAAAAAGAAAAAGAAAAAGAAAAAAAATGAAGTCTTTTATTAGTACTACTACCTCTGGGATGAGGAGCTGGGATTTGATTCGATCCCAGACAAAAGCAAAACCAAACGCAAAGCAGATATCTCCTGTGGTTTTCTTAACTTTTAGCTCATGATAAACATTTTGCCTGGTTTTAGTAACTGTGTCTAAAACAGACTCCATCAGGGTCAGCAGTATGAAACTAAGAAACTATTTATTAAGATAGGAAGATTGTATAACTACTTCTCTGTGTAAAATGATGTTTCTCATGGCTCCCACAGGACCAGAAGAAAAATAAACATGCAACTATGAGGCGATAAGAAGGGAAAAAGAATTAAAAGTGCTTATGGGGAAAACTTTCTCTCTGGCAGTGATTTCTTTGCACTGACTGAATTATTACGAAATAGAAAATAACCCTCACATACACGAATAAGGACAAAAAAAAATTTACTGCAGTAATTGCTGAACACTTGAGGGTCTGTATTACAAGAACCCAAATATGTGTGTTTAAATTAAGGTGAAGGATAATGAAGTGACACTTTAAAAATGTTCTAATATGTAAAGAACATATTTCTAGAAAATCAGGTATTTTTTTCTTTCATTTCTAACACTCAGCTTGGGTAATTAGAATGAAAAGAGTTTGTCCAGAAACAGCGAGAGACATTTCCAAAACAACACTCACACAAAGAAAGTTTTCCATTTCTATTTTGCCTTAATAACTCCTTTTCATAAGAAATATTTAATATTTTTGCAGGAAGCTGTTTTATTCTACGGGATTGATTTAAAACCAATTTATGTATTGTACAGATGAAAGAGTTACAAGTAGGGAGAGATGTAAGGAGAGAAAAGCTCAAGTAACAGAGTCAAGGTAAAAGGCATTTGAACTGTTCAGCAGTTTAAAGGGGATTAAATCATCACATTTTAAACTCCAAGCACATGTGAAATATGTTCCATTTTAAAGCAGTGTTCTCACCTAGAGCTCTCGTCCATAAATCTTCAAAGCCTTTGGCAATGGAGTAAGTAATCATTACCCTAATTTTATAGATGGGGAAATTCTTCATATATGGAGGTGAAGTAGCATACTTAAAACTGCCTTATCTTGATTATACAGATGGGAAATTTTACATATACTGAGGTGAAGCAGCATGCTTAAGGCTGTCCAGCAGTCAGGAATCAGGAGGGGGACACAGATTTCACACACTCTGAAATAAAGCCATGGATGCATTATCGGACACAAGATAGTACTGTCGCGGTCATGGCACTGAGAATACAGTTGCTGTTGTATTAAAAAAACTCTGGAGGTTTGCTTTTGTGGAACTAACTCTGAAAGGAGTTTCAAGGGTGTTTATGTGCTGAATAAAGACTGTAAGTGGAAAAATTTACATGCTGTTATAGATCTGCCATTATGCGATTATTAAAATAAGGAGGAACACGCCAGCATTTTAGACCCCAGGCAATAAAAGAAAGGAAGAAGCAAGACGTAGCAATGTTGTGATGGAGGCATACACAGCATGTGACTGGAACTTTTTTGTTTTCTCTCCTGTTTTCCTACAGTGAAAGCTCACTGTTGACTACACAGTCATAAAAAGCAGAAGCTGACCTTTATTGCTCTTTTTTTTTTTTTAAATGAAAGCTTAATATCTCCTATGATTTCATGATTCATCAACTTGAGGGTTTAAAAAAAACCCCATTATATAGCAATCCTCCTTCTTCCCCTTCCGTTAATGAGAACTGATCTCCTGGCTTCACTGCAGCCTCCACACTAAGATCCCCCAGCTTTTCCACCTCTGCAGGTGATCTCTCCTCACTTTAGGATTCATACTTCTGATTTCCTGTTCTTTATCACAGGATTTTTCTTCACACCATCTACTGTTTCAGATCAACCAGAAAATAACTTGTGCTTGTGGGTATTTTCAAGATTTTAAAATTTGTTTTCCTGTTTGTTTGGTTTTTTTTTTAAGTAGTGCAAAGACCTTTCTGATCTGTTTGTCAAACTGTCAAGCACACATTCCATTAAATAGGTTGTTTTCACTGCAGAAGACTGAAGCATCCCTGCTCTACCTGAACTAAACCTGGTTTCATTTCAGTATGGGAGAGCAAAGTTTGCTTTGGGTCTCACAACTCTTCCTTTCTGGAAATTAATCTATCTTCTAGAAATGTCAAAATGTCGTTCTGCTCTGGTGAGGAATTAAATCAAAGTCGCTGGCTTATTCACATACTCAGAAGTATCCTCCGTTACCTATTTAGAGGATCGGGCCCACTTTTTTAAGGCATCTGTCAAAATCATCTCTATTATTCAACTTCATTGATCTATACTTAATAAAAGGGAATCCTTAACATGAAAACTCACAACATGTCAGTGTCTTACAGTAAAAGTGCCAAGTTTGTGATTAAATGGGCTGTGGAACATCGTAAATTAGCTGTGGTGTGGCTCTGTCAGATTACTCAGGAGAGACCGGCCAGTTCTGCGGCCACCTATGCATTCATGACCACAACTTGGTGTGCGATACTTATTTGCCAGCGATGCCTAGTAGTTGACCTCTACGTCCTCTAGTATGTCAAGACAGAGATTAGTAGTGTTAATCCCAGTATAACAAGAGCGCTCACTCTGTCCAGCCTATAAATACCTCAAGCAATAATTCAGTCTCTTCCTTTAAAAAGAACAAAAATAGACGGATGAGAATAGGCCCCCCCAGAACAAACAAAAAGTAACCAGATAACCTAAAAGCCAATCCTACCCTCTTGCAGTGAATTTTTACTGAGGATGAGCAAAATCGTATTAATCATTGCCACTAACTTATGTGCTTTTAACCTAGCTGCATTTTTTTCTCAAAGTCATAACTAAAAGCATATACCTAAGGGAGCGCAGACATAGATCACTGTAGAAATGCCCTCATTAACAAAATGATGTTCCTCTCACAGTACTCCCTTCCTTTCATCTGCAGTCAAAATACCTTTCTCTTCTAAGGAAAACTGTGAATTAGAGTCTCTATATGCTGCCGAGAAATTGATCTCCAGTTACCACAAGGATGGCAATGACTACAGAAAGGTGACTATTAATGAAAATAACTTTATAGGTGCTCTCAAGGAATGACAAGTTCAACAGAGAAATATTGTCATTTTGTTACCGACCAGAAATTGACAGGAGATCCCACATAAATTTTGTTTTTATTGTATGATTTCATTCAGTAAAGGGGAAAAAAATGTGTACGTACCTAATTTGTATTTGCACAGAGGGGACTAATAAGGAGAACAGGCTTGGAATGAACTCATCTTTTCAATGGCTTAATCACTCACCATTTTTTTGATGATTAGAATCACTGTTTAAGCACAAAAATTGGATGTCATTGGCATTTTGGACAGTTCTGAAATTTGGCTTCAGTCTAAATGCAAACTTGCATTAGAAATTTGAGATAAATAATTTGAAGCGTAGGGTGTTTCCCAAGTCTTGTTCCTAGGGAACTGTGATGAATATTGCCTTAATTAGCCATGCTCACTGTCTAATAGCACGATGACAGTAACCTACCTGACAGGCAATGGCTCCGTGGCTGCTGTGGTTCCTGGCCTTTCCAGTCAAGCTGGCAAACCTGAGTATAGGACAGCGGGACACAGGCTTCTTGCTGTTCACGAACTGGTTTTCAAACAAAATTCTTATTTTGCTGAAGATTTCACAAGCGAAACAAAGCTTGTGTTAGAGAACTCCCAGGGTGGCTTTGTCAATGTCTCTAGTGGGGATATCCACAGAGGGTACATTTCACAGCAGAAAATGTACATTTAGTGTTCTCTTGTCTGTATCCACCTTTTTACGTCTTATTTTCAGTCAGTCAACGCCTAACACTTGGGTGGAGATCCACCACCCGGTTAACTGACGCTTGCCGTCAACAGCTATTTCACAGTTATTTCCCTCATGGAAAGCACTCTAAAGACTCGGGAGGGCCTACAACCAGCCACCAGCCTCACCGGGGTGCCCGTTCCCCCCTCAGGCCCGTCCCGAGCCCGGCGAGGCGCCATCAGGCTGAAGGCCTCCCTCCCGCCCTCCGCGCGCGCCCCTGCCTCCTCAGAGAGGGCGCGAAGCCGCCGCCACCGCCCCTCACGGCCACCGCGCCCACGTGCTCGGCCAACCTCACTTCCGGCCGGGCGACGGGCGCGTAACGGTGAGATCGGGCCGTGTGTGAGGGAGCGGGGATCGCGCATGCGCCCTGGCGTCGCGGCCCCTCGGCCCCTCCCGCCGCCGACCGCCTCCCCGGGGCTGTGCCCGCCCCCTCCTCCCTCTCCTTCTCCTCCTCCTCCTTCTCCCGAAGCGACGTCGGGAGCTGGCGGTGGTGGGTGAGGAGAAGCGGGGCGGGGGCCGCGGTCGGCATGTGAAGCTGGGTAGCCCCTTCCCTTGGGCAACGGCCGCCCCTCGCCTCAGGCTCGGCCGACGTCTTCTTCCTCGGCCGCCCTGCCCGGCGCGGCGCGGGGCCGGGCAACCGCCTGCGCCCGTCCGACGGGGCCCCGCTCGCCATGAAGAAGTTTTCTCGGATGCCCAAATCCGAGTGGAGCGGCGGCGGCGGGACGGCGGGTGGCGGCTCCGGTGGCGGGGGCGGCGGGACGAGCGGCGTCGCCTTGGGCAAGGTGTTGGCCGTCGGGCGCTACCAGGTCACCCCCGAGGAGCCGCTGGCGGAAGGTAACGGAGGGAGGGACACACCGGGCCGCGCTTGGTGCCCGTGGGACGAGGGGAGCGGGGCGGGGAGGCGCTGCCCCGCGTCTCGCCGGCCCTGAGGGAGGCAGCGAGCCGGCTGGGGGGGGTGGTTTGGAGTGTTGTGTGTCGGCTGGGGCTCCTTAGGGTGGTTTCTAGAGTTTCCTGTCATGTTGTCGCGACTAGAGCGATACGAGATGGCTGGGAGGAGGGGGTGTCGGTGAGCCGGCTCCCTTGAGGTAACCCGCGCCTCAGAATGGGGCGGTTTAATCCTGTTGTAGGCTTCTGCCAGCTAATCTGAAAAAAAAAAAACAACCCCAAAAACAACAACAACAAAAAACCCCCACAACGCAAACCAGAAAACAAAAAGGGTGGTTAAGGGTGGTTTTCTGTGCTGGAGTGCAGTGGATTTGTGGCAGGGTCACGAGTGGAGTTGCAGAGGGAGCAACTTCTGCCGTGGAGAATCGCTGTGTCGTGTCCCCCACCCCGCCGTGGGGGCCCTGCTCTGCTTCCCCGCCTTAACTCGCCCTGCATGGCTTTGGACCTCTCCGTCGGGTCCCGGAGGGGAGCTGCCGCAGTCCAGGCTGTCACAGAATTGCCTAGACATTGGTGGCAGTACAACTTTTAATAGGGGCTGGCGTGGGGCATCCTGCAAACAGCCATATTTGAGTTTTACTCTGCGTGTGTGTGTGGAGGAAGCGGTGCGGTGTTGATCTCCCCGAGCCAGCAGCTTGTGTTGTGGTGTATAAAGTAGAAATCACTTCCTAGGTCACTGAGTGCAGGGCTAGTCCTGCACACTCTGGAGTTTCTGAATTTCGCCCTGCTTTGCATGTTGTGGGTAAAATAATTTACCATTGTCACTCTTATGGCTTAGGCTATGCATTAAGTGTACTAGTAAACTTTCATGGCTTATGTGTGTTCCTTGATGAAGATTTAAGGTGCGGTTTTAACAAGTATGTGCAGGTACTATTACTATTTAAAATAGTAAATTATAGGTGGTATTCAAATTCTCATCACTATCTGGAAAAAGTTTTGGTAGTATAGTGGACTTGGTACTTAATATTCAGAATGCAATGTTTTGTTTTTAGCTTATAAAAATGAGCTCAGGGCTTAGCCAGCTGCATACCCGATTGCCTAAAATGAGTGGCCCATGCTGAGGGTGCCTTCAAAGTGCTGACAGTGGTCTGACAGAAGAAGTCACTTTTCTGCAGGGCTGGTTGCAAGACAGAGACTTCTTAAAAAAAAAAATTACAGAAAGAGGCTCCTGAACAACTTGAGGAGGTAACACAAAACCCATATATGTAGTGGAAAGGGGGAAAATTGCAAGATGCTTAGTTTAGTTTAGCATATTAGTAAAGTTTTCTCATAATGTGGTATTTTAAGAGTCACTGTAGATCACTTTGTTTCTTCTTTCTGTAACTTGCAGAAATAAATTGATAGCCCATAAGGGCATAGGGGGAGGAGAAGTCTGAATTTTAACAGTTGAGTGTTGTGCAAATTGGCTTCCTTACTTTTGAGGCTAAAATATAAAATTTTCTATAGCTTTTATGTGGTCTCTTATATATAGATGGGCTAGAGCTGGTAAGAGTCAGGGCAATGTGTATCTGCAGCCTCTTGGGAAAAGTGTTCCAAGCCAACACCAGAGCTGTTTAGTAGGGAGGACCCAAAAAGGCTGAGCAGAGAAAGAAAACAGCAGGTGGCTGAAGTGCATGGTTGAGGTGATGGGGAAGGAGCAAGGAGTTGGGGAACCGTACCCATCCGAGGCCCCTGCTGGCCGGGAAGCAGCTGGGTTAACAGAGTGTGTGTGGGGAGCACATGTGCGCCCCGTGGTGACTGGTGACAGGGTCACTGTGACCCAGTGTTCAGCTGGTACTCCAAACTGACCACAATACTTCAGGAATGAGTAAATTGCTTTTTATCTAGGAAATACTTCTTGAAAGTTGGGTTTTCCCTTGACATAGTAACACTTAATAGTAAGTAATTGCATGTTATTGATGTTCCATTACTCATATTGAAATCTGTTACTAATACTTAACACTTCATAAATCCCCTGCCTAATAATCCTCCTCCTTGAGCAGTGTGGGAGAACAAACTTCTTTTTTTTTTTTTTTTTTCTTTTTTTTTCCCCTAGTCCCTTTGTATAAGGAATTTCTTCCTCCTTTGATTTACTGAAACCCAGTTTACTGAGGTTCTTAGGCTTGTCAAGTAGCTCCTGTTAGTGCTGATAAAATATCGTTTACAAGTTACTTTAAGAGGCTCATATCAGAGTTTTAGGTTGCGTAACATGAAGCGTTGTTAATAAGATAATGAATGTAATGAACTTAACAGCAATCCTATTTCAGAATAGATATGTAGTGTTCTGTTAGCAGTGGTGCAGTACGGATAGGCTTTTTACCAGCTATTAAAATGAATAGCATTGTATGTCATGTCAGATTCAAGCTGCTTGGATACACCACACTCCCCCAAAGGTGTACACTTGCAAATTGAGCATCTTGGGGGGCTCACTCTAGGTTTGGCAAAGGACTTAGGTTCCCAGGAACTGGAGTGAGCAGCAGTAGTGATGCCAAAAGACTCAAGTGGTAACACCTTGTTCGGCTGCAGTAATGAATCTGTGATGGATTTCCTGTGTTGGTATGTTGTTGCCCTCAAAACGCTCTTCTGTAGTCTTTGACAATATTGTTTTATTGCAGTGTTTTAAAGGGGAAAAATTATGTAGCATTATAATCCAGTTCTGCAGAAATCTCTGTAATGCTCTCTGAAGCAACGGCATCATTCTGTAGTAATGCAGGTATAAAGGTCAAGGTGCTGTAGTTAGGAGGCTGTTAGATGAGTTCTTGTGTTTTAAACACACCTCTCCTGGTGAATTCTTAGCCTCATAACCCAGTGGTCAGTATGTTGCTGGATGGAGCTATTTGTTCCTAAGGGTTATTTCTTAGAGATGGGGAAAGAACAATCAGTTTGGGTTAAGGCTTGATGTAGAAAACGAGTTCTCCATTTCAAGGGAATGGTAGCTGCATGCGGGCTAATGACTGCTGCAGGCAGAGTAAAGGTTCTCTCTCTCTGTCTTTTTGCTGAACAAGAGATGTACAATGCAGCTGAAGTCTGGAAAAGTCAATCTGACAAAAACATGGAGAGCTCTCTTTTCAGAGTTACAGATGGTGCACAGGGAAGTTACTTATGGTGAGTCCAATATTGAAGAAGACTTTCTAGTTCAGAGATTGTAGCAAAATGGATGTGACAAAGTATGAAACACCATTTTAAATTCATCTCAGATGTCAAAGCGAAACAGTTAACATTGTGAGGAGTGAAAAGGAAAGTAAAAATTTGCAACTTCCCCAAACATTTTTGGTTTATGTAAGGAGAGATAAAAAGTTGTGGCTTGACATGGGGATAATATTACTTCATTGTTTGTGTTGACTTAAACAGAAAGAGTTATTGAAGTGTAAGAACTTGAGTGAAACTATTTTTTCTGGAGACGGGCAGGGTAGGCATTGGAAGATACTCTGTTGTCTTATTGTCATGATCGATTGGTGGGTCTTGGGGGTGTTTAAACTGGGTAAACAAAGACTTTTCCAGGTTCAAAGTTGTCTTTGTACTGTAAGGAGACAGAAATAGGCATGTGAAGTGTTGTGTTGAAATTTAATAAGTGGGTATGCTTTAAATGAGTGCAGATAAAGCAAGCAGAGACAGTTATTGATGTTTAAAAAAAATAAAACCAAAACCAACAACAAAAAAAGGGGACTCTAGATGAAATGTACAGTAGATTCTCAAGCTTCACTCCCAGACATGACTGACATGGCTTGGAAGCTAATTTTTGGGCACAGAAAGATGATCATTATCCTATTCAGAATTGGTTAATGGAGTCATGGGACATAGGCTGTTACTTCTTATTTGAAACAAACCCAAAACAAACCAGAACCAACAAACACCAAAAAACTCCAAACAAAAAAACCCCCCAAAATCTCGACACAACCAATAAAACTGTCTAGTGTTTTTCCCTTCTGTGGTACAGCGGTTCTTTATGTCTTGATTGGGTGCTTAAAGTACCACGGTTTTGAGGGGTTTTCAGGCCGGTTGTTCTCCCGTTGTCCAGGACTATTAGTACCATATCTGGGTGCTTCCTCATTTCTTAGTTGGGTTCAGACCAAGGGAGAGATGGAGGCAGTAGTCCTCTGTTGGTTATCCTGGTCCTGACCCTGCACCTCACTTGAAGGGAACAGCCTGTAGAGATGTTTGTCCCACTGGAAGTACTCCACTGGAGAGGCAGAAATCCATACCTCTTCTTGTTCGTTAAGTTGGAAATGCTTCAGAAGAATGAGCTGGGACTTGGTCCCCTACTAAACAAAGAGAGATGATTGAATATAAAGTTTAGACCGTCGGTTTATACTTCTTAGAGAAGTTAAGAGGGTTGGAGCTGGCATGTTCTGATGGGGTACTCTTTCTTCATGGTAAAAGCAAGGTGTGACTAGCAGGTAGTTGTAGACTACCTTGAAATACAAGTAGTAGTATCCCAGAAACAAGCAGGAGGATTTTGTGTGTGTGTGTTGTTTTGTTTTTCTGTCACATACTGGGAATGCTAATCTGGGTTGTGGGTGAGCTTTACTGAACTGGATTTCACCGGATTATCCAATAATTACTGTTTGCCTATGATTCAGATGTTAACCCTGTAACAGAAGAGGAATGTCCCAGTGTGCTGTGAGCATAGCACAAGAGGGTGATGATCTTGCTCCTGGAAACTTTGGTTTTTGTGGAAGGACTAGGCTGCCTGTATTTGGAGGAAGCAAAACTCTCTTGTCGTGAGTTCAGTAGAGTTTTTTCCGTTTTAACCCTCCCACCAGCAGGTGCAATACTTGTGAAAGTGGAGGTGAGATGCTGCAGGCCGATGGGGAAGAAACTGGGTAACAGCCTGTGCAGCTTGCTCCTCAGAGTGCCCAAACTGGATGTCAGGTAGCAGCAGGTAGTGTCACTGTGGTTAGAAAAGGCAATAGCCTGCTCTTCTCTGTGCCTTCAAGCTTTGGAAGGGAGGGGTTGAACCTGACACCTTACTGCTCTTGGGCTGTAACTTTCTCTGTTTCCTTTTCCCTAGTATATATGGAAAGAAGTTGTGTGACAGTGAGTTACACTGGGGTTTTTATTGCTCTGCCTGATAAAATGGTGAGTGTGGAGCTGTGTGCTGTTGGGCCTTCCAGTGCTGTATCTCAGGAAGCTGTTGTTTTTCTGAGTGACCTTATAACTAGGACTAGAGAGACAGGAAAAAAAGCCACTCTGATTGCTTTTTAGGTGATGATTGCTTTTTAGTTAGTTAATGTTTGTATAACATATATTGTTTGCTTTAACCATCATATTAAATAAATGAATCATAGTTTTCTGTGAAGAACCACCTCTCAATTGGGAGGACAGGTAAAAACCTCAAGTCTTACCTTTACAAAAACTGGAAATTCATTCTTGTTTTATAATGCACCTCACATGACAACCTCTTGGAGTCATTACTGGCAAACTAGTGAAGGAATCTGCCTCTCATGAGCTCTACTGTCCTGCTTAAATAGAGTGCACAGTCTCTGCAAGTACTTGATGGCATTTATTATTCAGTTGGTCTTTTATTTTCATACTGTTCCAGTTGAGGCCTGGGAAAACTAGCACTGTAATGGAGAGGAATCCAAGTCCTGTTTTGTGACATCTGGTGCTGTGTATTTGCAGATTGTCATGCTGTTTAATTTTTAGTGCAAATGTCTTTTCCTGGAGGTTTTTCTTCAACTAATTGGCTAAGGGAAGAAGGGGAGTCTTAAAGTTTGATCAAGTTCACAGCTGTGGTAATGGCTGAATTGCTTATTGTCCAGGAAGGAGGCATACTAAGTTTTTTTTTTTAGTATCAGGCCTAGCATTAGGATAGTCTTGAAAGATATTTTTGTTGGGTTTTTGTTGTGTCTGGGTGGAGGTTTTAAGTGGTGGTTTTTTTTGCGTGTGTGTGGTGTTTCTTTTTTTTAACCTTACATATTTTAGCAATAGCAGTTCAATTAGTAGTTTAAGTAGATGAACTTTCTGATGGGCATAAGATTCTTCCTGCCCTCCTAGGATACTGTATTAATCCTTGTTTTGATTAATCTTTCGTATGCTGTTTTTTTGGTCTTTTAAGTTATCTTGGGGATTTGCAGCTCTGGCAGCATGCTGCTGTGCAGTGTACTCTGCTTTCCCTTTTGGGAAGATGTGGCTCCTTTGTTGTGCTTTGTTCTGAAGAGGCAAATAGAGGAAACTGCCATTGTAATGGATCTGTTCACTTTAGTACTTCAAAGCCCTTCAATGTGGTGTGGACTGACTTTCTAACTCCAAGATTCAGGTTAGACGGTGGGAAAGCTGATTTTTGTAGCAGGTGTGATGAATGTAGGTGGTGCAGGGTCACTTCTGTCCTGACTCTGTGCTAGGGCAGTCTCATACGTGGCAAGTCACTTGGCAACTAATAATCATTATTGGTTTTCTTCGTTAGTTTAGTGTTATGTAGCATGTGACTTGCCACTCTTTGCAGTATCTACTGTTTTATTTTCAGTTGGAATCCAGCTCAGTTGTTCAGATGGATTACGAGCTGAACAGTTGCGTGGAACGTGAACTTGTGGAATTTGAGTTGGGATTGGTCATGTTGATTTTTTTTCCAGAGTGTAACATTACTGAATCTGTGCTTACACATGGCTGTAAAGGTCACGCCTGTTACTCAACCTCAAACAGTTTTGCTTTGATAACAGTTGAGTAGCAGAAATGGTTTGTTCAAGTTCAAAAGATAAAGGGAGAAAAGAACAGCATGAATACTTGAAACTTGGTGATTGTTGTTCAGGGTAAGAGTACAGTAGTACCCTCACAGCTCCCAGGCAGCCTCAGAAGGCACGGCTGCCTTCTCAAGTGTAGCTTCAGTGTGGTGGGTGGTGAGATGCTGAGCTCAGTTCTTGTCTCTGGGTGGTGTGTCACAGGGCTGGGGTCTGATCTGCAGGCTTTTTAACCCCGATGAAGGCAGCAAACAAGAGCATCACTCTGACTATTACAGAACTAGCTGTATTCTCTGTAACGAAAAAGAAAACAAATCAGGAAATAGTTTGGGTATTTCCGTGTGATCCTAGTCTTGCATCAATACACAGGTAAAAATAGCTTTTCATCACAGAATATCAGGGGTTGGAAGGGACCTCAGAAGATCATCCAGTCCAATCTCCCTGCCGAAGCAGGAACACCCAGATCAGGTCACATCCAGGCGGGTTTGGAATGTCTCCAGAGAAGGAGACTCCACAACCTCTATGGGCAGCCTCTGCCAGTCTTCTCTTACCTTCACTGGGAAGAAGTTTTTCCTCATATTTAAGTGGAACCTCCTCTGTTCCAGTTTGCACCCATTGCCCCTTGTCCTGTCATTGGCCGTCACTGAGAAGAGCCTGGCTCCATCCTCCTGACACTCACCCTTTACATATTTATAAGCATTAGTAAGGTCACCCCTCAGTCTCCTCTTCTCCAAGCTCAAGAGACTCAGCTCCCTCACTCTTTCCTCCTCTGGGAGATGCTCCACTCCCTTCATCACCTTGTGGCTCTGCACTTTTCATGTAACGTAGCACACCAAATGAATGCTTTAACTTCAGTTTTTGCAGATAACTAGTGTACTGCCTAAACTTTGGTGGTGCTTTGGGAGGCCAGTCGTTCTCGCTGTGCTCTCCAGAGCTGTGTGTACCTCTTACACGGGTGGAGAAATGATGAGGTCAGCAAACATCTGGAGCCTGCCAAAGGTATGTGTCGTACAGCTAAGACTGAGTTTGCTCCTACAGACGTGGCGTCTAATGCGCTTTGATTGTCAGGTTATGAGTCTTTGCATCCCTGAAGGATGCTCCTTTCTGCATTGCAAGCTTGGGGAACGTGTATTACGCCTCCATTAACTGCACTAATTGTTCCACTCTTTTTCGAGAACACTGTCAATTTAACCTCCATGTGCCCAGCAGTAGTTAACTATTGAGCAAGTACTTTGGAATCTAGTCATTCTAATTTAATTTTGGGGGGATAGTGGCCAAGAGTCAGATGATTATATAGGAGAAGCAACTTGATTTGTAGCAGTATCAAGTTATTATGATGCACAAACTCAGGCCATCTTACCTTTGCCAATTTTTGATGAAAGACAGATGTAACAAATGTGTGAATGTCAATGCCATCTACTTGCCTTTTTTGTCTTGCAGATGTGTGTTGCTAAAGTATGTTAGTGTTCCAGTAGTCGTACAAGGGGGTGTGTGCATGCAGGTGTTTTTACTATGAGACTCCTGGACACCCTCAAAGGGTGAGGAGCGTGTTAAGTAATAGAGGCTATATTTGCTTTGTCTGTGACAGAGACTTGACCTGGCTTTAGAAGCAGCTCTGCAGGATCTCATTTTGGGTGTGTTGTGTTTTGTTGGTTCACCAGACAATTTATTTTTTTAATTATATCTCAATATTTTGCATGTCAACATAGAAAAGAAAAACTTTGTTAGGTAATAAAAGTAGAATTCATTTTCAGACAGGTGTTAACTAGAAACCAGTGGTTCTGGGAAGAATGTGTTTATTTCTCTGGGCTCCTGTTAGTATAATATTAGAGCTGTCAGTCATTGACTAGAATGTTGCCCATATGGAAGTATTTGTACTGTTCTTCTGTGCATGGAGAACTGGAGTTAATGCCAGAGATGGGACTCTGTCTCTACGGAGCAGCGTAATTACAGGCTTTCTTTCCCTTTGCATCTGGGAAGAATGAGCATGCTTTAATATATACATGTTAACTGTGCAAACTTAGACATCTTTCTAGCTGTAGATGTGTGCACACGTGCTGTCTGATGAACGTCTTGCTTCTTGCTTTCCTTGGGTGTTGGGGAGAAGTATTTGAAGTACTGAGGTTGTGCTTCTTGTCTCTGGCATTGTTTTGTTTCACAGTGTTAAGTCTTCATTCTTTGCAACTGTTGAATTTCTTACCCTTGGGCTATATTTGCCTTGTTGTGGCTATTTTTTGCCTCCATAATAGCCTAGATAAGTAGGTTCCCATAGTCGAGTTGCTGTTTATATGCAGAGCTGTGTTAACTGACACTATGAATGCTCTGTGCCTGCCAAAATGTGTAGTGCCAGAGCTTCAGAGCTAGCAAAGCAAATGTTACTCTGCATTTGGAACTAACCAGGAACACAGACATGGTCAGTCACCTAATTGTAACTCAGTTGCTTGAGATGCTGTCCTTCTCCGGAGGAACTGTTAAATTCACAGGCAACTGGTTTGGAATGGAAACTTTTCCTCATGCATTTTTATAGGTTTAGCTTTAAAGTTGTTAATATACTGGATGAACAGCTGCTGCCTGAAATGTTTGGAATATTTACCTCTTTCTAATACCTTAAGTGGCAAGTCTGAGGCTGATTTGCAGATCCTGGTGATGCTAAGCAGCAGTTCGCTGAAGCAGGTCACGTCGTCTCCAGTCCATCGTTCTGCTGTAGTGATGGCTTGTCCTGCGTTGTTCTCCCTGACTTAAAGTGAGGTGGTGAATGGGAAACTCCTGTTCTCCTGAAGGACTAGGTTCTGGTTTTTCTCCTCATCATTGTCTAGCTGCTGACAAGGAAGGAAGGTAGATTTCTCTTCTGCTTTCCTGGTTGTCTTAGGAATGGATTTCAGTCTCTTCAGCATTCGTCAGCCGGTAAAGAAGGTAGGAACTTTTCCCTTCCTCTCTGATTCATGTGTTCCTTGCTCACCCTTGTGTAGGTTGGTTATGTCTTACTGGTAGCATTGGGATGTCCTGGGTATGGGTGGGGTCAGTTGTGAAACTGGGTCTCTGAACAGAAGCAGGGTGGAGAGAAATGCACAGAAAAGACCGGGGTAACAACTTGAAAGAAAAAAAATACTACTTGATCCTAGGGGGTCTGTTTTAATTAAGTAGGAAATACTTCTCTTGGTTTAAGTAGCAAAGGACACTTCAGGGTCTTCACGTCACTTAGGAGCAAAGCAGCAGATGTTACAAAACATTAAGGCTGTGTTGTTGAACTGAAAACTGACTTGCAGCACTCTCCCTGTAAAGGTTATGATGGCCTTTTCTTAGCCTTACCCTCCTTGCCTTTACCTTGTTACTCTTGATGCAAATGGTAAAAATACTGAAGAATACTCACTCCAGTGAGAGTGAACACCTCTTAGTGTTTTTTGTCTTGCTCTTCAAGAGATGTCAAAGCTGGTATTGATCTGAAGCATATCACATCTCCTTAGGGTGAGTCATTATCCTGCGGATGGAGGAACAGAGCAAGATGAAGGGATTTGCCCCAGGTCAGACAAGTCTGTACAAGAGACATGGGTAGAGTTTGGAACGTCCTGGCTCTCTGATGGTTTCTTCCTCATGGCTGCTGTGATATGCTATGCCTTGATTGCCAGATATGGAACTATGAAAGGAATTCTGATATTCCAGGACTTAAAGAGATGTTATTTGGAATAATGTGTATAGAATCAGATCATCTAGTTCAATCCCCCTGTCCTGGGCAGGGGCACCTCCCTCTACACCAGGTTGCTCAAAGCCCTGTCCGGCCTGGCCTCGGGGTTGGGGTATGCTGGGGTTCCTCCTGAACTTGTGTGCTGTTTTAATGGGTGAGTTTGTTTCTGTGATGCCTTGAAACTTTAATGTGCAAGCCTCCAGGAGGTAAGGGTCCAATTCTTGTGCTGTTTACTTATTCCAGTATGAGCATTTGAGGTGTGTATTCTTAAAAACTGATTGCATCCAGTTAATCCAGTTTTGATGTTGCTCTTGTACAAAAACTGGTCAATGAGTTCACTGGCAATTACACGCAGCTGTGGAGATGGGACTATGTAGGCTGTTTCTACCAGTGAAGAGAGATGCGGTTCCTCTTGCATGATCTCTGAGGAAAATCATGAACCAGAGCCTTTTCCTGTGACATCTGTCTTAGTCTGAAATGCTTCTAGCATTATGAGTTGCTTGGTTTATCTCTGTGTGGCCTGGTGACTCCTTTGTGTCTGTTGCAGGGAGAGGTGGCACTTCTCCAAGAGGCCGTAGCACTGGCCATTTTGCTGGAGCCTTCTTTCTGTGCCCTGGCATTCAGTGTGCGAGTCGCTCGTGTGTGAGGTCAGAGATCCACTCTGGCATTCTCTGCTCTGGATTCTTCTGCTTGCAGATTTAAATCACCAAGTAGTGATTTCAAGGAAAATGAAAGACACACCATAGAGCAAATAAGAGTTAGTTAAAAGTTTTGTGTTTTTTTTTCTCTGTTTATTGTGTGGTAACCATTCGGTGTGAAATGGGAGTTTAGTTCCAAAAAAGTTGCAGTGGTTGCATATTAGCTGTATAAAGTATCTGTACCCACTGATGTAACTATTATGTAGCTGTATTTTTTTAACACTTGTTTGTTATACTGGAATTCAAATCAAGTTGTTTGTTTTTTTTAAAGTGTACACTGTTGTGTGCATTAAAGCTTAGCAAATGAAATTTGAAATCAATCTATAAGATTAATTGAATTTATGGGTTCTATTGATTGTAGCCTCAGCATTGTAGAATGAGTAACTTCATTTTCCCATCTAATCTGTTCACAGATAATGTCATCATCCTGCTTTTCAAACTTCCTCCATTCTCAGTTCAGAGTGAACTACAGACAGAGCTGAATTCAATGAACAAAGAAAGTTGGGAGGGATGGGGAAAAACCTTTTCCACATGTTGAAGATAAAACCACTGTTTAAAGGGTTTCTTTGTGTATGGTGGTTTTATTTGGTTTTATGTTTCTTTCTAAAAGGGTGCTAGCCCTCGGTCTTGGTCAAGCTGAGAAGGTTTCTTGTGAAAAGCTGGGCAGGAAGCACATCCTGCCTGTGGGCATCACCTTGGTTATACCTTGAGTAACAGGGCTTTAATGGCACAGTGAAAGGGTGGTGAATTAACTGCTCTGGCCCAGGTTACACAGCGTGACCCCTTAGGTAAGTGTTTAGCCAACAGTCTTGGCTTTGACCAAAACCCCACCGTGTTCAGGTGGGTTGGTAGGGGTCTGTGTGTGGGTTTCTGTTTGTGCCTGAAGCTCACTGTTTGGAAAGGGAAGCATCAATGACGTGAAGCTTAATCTCTTGGAGAAAAGTCTTGCTCCTGTGAACAGCTGTCTCTTGGCAAGTGTTTCTTGGCTTCAGAAATGTGAATGGTGTTTCTTGAACTTCTGGTTTTGCATTTTCATTTTTTAAATTCAAGAACTAGTTCTAAAAATGCCAAGTGAGTAGGGGATGCAGTTCTGACTATTGGATTGCGCAATACTTGACAAAGCTTTGTGGGCTTGTACAAATGAAACACTTCAAAATAAAGAGAAAGCATGTTCATTGAAGTATTCTGGGATGTGCAAGAAGTGCATATGCAGAGGAAGAAAGTTTGAAAAAATGAATGGCTTGGTTGCATAATTGTACATCTTCAAGTGAAAATCACTGTCACTTGGAGATCCTTGTGTTGTTGGAAGACAGCGTTGCTCCCAGGCAGGAGGATGGTTCTATGAGCACTGAACTAAAAGATGCAGAACTGAATGCTGTTTGCTTCTGTTACTGATGTGCTCGTAAACAAATTATGGTGCTGTTTCTCTACAGTAAACAGTGCAAGAGATCTCCAACTCAGCTTCTGCTGCAGTGTTTCCTGGCCCCACCAATGCCAGGAGCAGGCTGGATTAATCTCTTCAAACATAAATACTTGCACTGTTTCTGTGAGAAGAAAGCTCTTGTTCTTCTTGTTAGAAAGGAGTATGGTGCCCCTCCCTCGGTGCTACATGTACCTTTTGTTTTTAATAAATCAAATAGCAAATGGGTGCATGGCAGCATAGCCCTGGAGCTTTAAGAGCTGACTTTGTGAATGAAGCCCAGTGGATTGTGACTTACTGCCAAATTTTACCATAATTTCCTACTTTCAGTTTCTGTTTGAATAGGTAATGGACCTGTTTAGTACTCTAAAGCAATTTCTGTTACAACATGATTTTTGGAATCTGTAGGTGAAAAAGAGGACACTGTCTTGATCTTCACCATCAATTAATTGAACTGATGGCGATCTACTAGTCGTGACCTGTGCTCCCTTCCTTATTAAAGGAAGGTAAATATTTGTGGACCTAAATATAAGTGGCAAAGAAGGAATCAGTTTTACCCCGAGAAATACAATGTGTTTGTGTTGTCTTGGGTGCATGTGTTACTTGTGGGGTGTACTGAATGTTTTTGTTTGGGGTTTTTTTGGTTTTTTTGAGCTTGCATTACATCATCTATTCAGTCAGTGCAGTTTTGTCTTCCTTTAAACTTGACAGAATGTTGTGGGAATTTCCAGTGTGTCTATTTCAGTAGCTGTGTTTGTTTCAGTTTGCAAGTTCATCTGCATTAGGGAATTGGGGTGGTTTCGTTTCTCCAGAAATAGAATGGTTGAGGCAGACAGAAGAAGTGGTGGTGTGGCAGTCAGCTCTGGGTAGCAAGTCACCTGGGTGCTGGGAAGCACGATTGTCTTTAATGCAGGACACTGAGCTTTGTCCCTTTTGCTGGTACCTAGTTCAAGGCTTGAGTCTCTCAATCAGCCAGCTGGCTGACAAAGCTTGCTTAAATCCACAACTACAGTGTTAGCACTTCAGCTTGGAAGCTGTCTGTAATAGATTGAGTTGACAATCCAGCATAGTGCTGTAGGACTCTAGTGAACTAGAACAGGTTTGCTCTATACGGAACAAGAAGTCTGTATCACCTCATTAAATTATAATTTTTAAAAATGTGTAATACTGTGTTGACAGATGTCTGTAGAAAGTTTCTGTGTATGGGAGGGCTTGATCCAAGATTCCTCCTAGGATGTCCTCACAAAGAAGTCACACTGCCAGCTGCAGCCAGAAAAATGCCATCTTTGCACCCTGTGGAGGTTTGACTGTTGAAGGGGCTGTTAATAGTATCTTTGTGTCACATAAACACACACACGTGAGCCTTGTGAGAGAGAAAGGGGATGGTGCCTGATGGAAGGGAGGAGAGCAGAAGTTTTAAAAGAGGATAGGGTTTTCAAAACTTAAAGAACTTCACCCAGACAGCTGGTATGTTTATCCATTGAGCATTTCAGGCTTCCTTGCTGGTCCTTAGGGGCCAGGAGGGAAGGACAGCATTGTCAGAGGTGACGGCTAAAACTTCCTGTTAAGGTTCTTTGGTGAATAGTAACTTCACCATTGACAAAAAAATTATTGAGTTGAGTGCCATAGAAATACATCCTGGGAATTAAAAGAAGAAAAAGGTGTCAATTTGGGACTGATACTTCTCTTGTTCCTCTGTATTAAATCTCCTTGTCTGCCTTGATGTGAGGGGATTTCCTGTGATTTCTGGGCAGTTTCCTGTAGTGTGTTGTGGATCACTTAGGTTTGCATGAGTTAGCTTGTTTCACTGTGGCAAGCTTTTGGAAACTTTGGTGTTAAGAGAAAGTACGGCTGACACATGAAGTCTCTAAGTATGTGAACTTTGCTGGGGTTAGAGCTTTACTACTGCTTTGTGATAAAAATACAGTGCCTATTTGCATCGCTGGAGTCTGGGTTTTGATTATGGCTGCACACTGTATTAGTTAATGTAATTATTTTTAAATGGAAAAAAATCAAGTGATTTGTGCATTTGGCATTTCTGTGCTCTGCTTTGCAGTATAACTGCTTCTGTTTTCCCTGGTAAGAGTGCTAGATACCTGGTTTGTTTTTTTTTTTTCTCTTTGGTTTTTGTCCAGTTCAGCACCTGGGCATGTCTGGAGCATATGTGCAATAGATGAGAGAACTTTTCAGGAAAACCTATAGAAGACTTTAGTTCATTTTTCCCAGAAATCTGTAGTAATTTGAAGTATCCTGGATGCCCCAGGTGGTCTCAGGTGCTTATGTCAAAGCTTTTTGCAAAGTTGGGTGGCAGTTGGAGAAGTAGAATGTGAGGGTACCTGCACATGGGCAGGGCTACCAGTGCTGTTGGCAGGTAGAGGTGTGCCCAGCAGACCTGCTTTGATGGCTGTACCTCTGTAAGTGGCTCAGCTTTTGTCACAGCACTGCCTTCGGAGCAGGCACTGGTTTAGAGAAAGTAGTGCTTCTTGCCTACATATCTAAATGTCTAAATCTGGTACTTGGGTTGTTACACAGTGGGAATTTGTGTGGGCAGTGGGAAAAGGAACAATGGTATGTCCCTTGGAATGTGTTGTCTGCATGCTTAAAGTGGAGAAATACTGAACTCCAAAATGTGTGTGTGTGTGTAGAAATGGATTGTTTTAAAAGTAAAGAGCTATTTCTGCTCTTGCTTTTGGGAACACTGAACTCTTGAACTTGCAGGCAGTGTCTGTCAAGTGTTCTTCTGGATGGAGCTGTGTCTCCAGCCTTGTGCTCCCGGCTGAGACTTGTGGAATGTGCTTTACTAAAGATGCACACATCACACACACACACACACACGAGCATCTGTATGAATATGTAAAAATGTGAACATGTGTATATATGTATGATTATTCAGCACAGCCACTTTCCAGTGCTTTCCAGTGAACGTGCACGATCGTTAGGGCTATAGCAGTGGGACGGTGGATGCACAGCACTTCCCCGTACCTGGGTTGCTGTTGCTGAGCTCGGGGCCAGTGGCGACTGGTGCATCGAGGCAGCAATGTAGGCCCGAGGAAAGTGGTGGCAGAGTACCTGAGGTGATGGAAACCAGATGACCTTCAACCCGGGCTCTGGAAGCCAAGCACACAACATAAGGTACATCCCAGGCATTGCAGGAATTCTTGTTGCATCACTGAGAAACCAGTACCTTTCTCAATGGGACCTCCCATCACCTTGTGCAGAGGTACTCCAGGAACAGGAGGACAGAGCTGTGGTGGCTTCCTTGCCCTGTGCAGGTTTCAACCAAAACTGAGTGCTTGAGTGAAAATTCATCCCAAGGCTTGAAATTAAATTACAAGTTTTTGTTAATATGTAGTGTGTCAAACAGGTGGTGTTTGGGGTCTGATTAAACATTTTCCAGTGTTTGAATTCTGTGCATTTTAAAGGTTTTGCTGTCAGAAATAGATACAAACTTTGTTAGCTTGAAGAGCTAAGTAGTGTTCTCTACACAAAACAAAAGTATTTCTTGTGTATACTTTTAGTCTGTTGCTCCCAGAAATGTGTGCGTATTGACTAACAGCGCCTCTGTGGAGGAAGGACTTAGTTCATTACAGGAAGGAGAGAGTTTCTGGTGACTGGAAGAAGTGCCCTGTAATTATCCTAATCGGATGCCAGCGAACATAAGGAGTTGCAGGCATTGTAGCAGCACACCATGAGAGAAGCTGAGCAGCAGGACAGAAGAAGCAGCTGTGTGATATGACAGCAGTGTATCAGGATCACAGGAAGATCTGAACTCCAAGAGGGTGCTGTGTTTATTATATAGTATGTGAAGATGCCATCAAAACCGGACTGCTAGGAGTAACTCTTGACATGGGTTCATTTGCCACTGTGGCAGGAAGTCGCTTCCTCAAAATTCCTGGTAAAGTAACATGTCAATGTGGTGCTTACCACATATGGAAAAAAAGGCTTTTACCAGTGCTGTATAAGGAAGAGCTGGTTTTGTAAGGTCATTTTTCTTGTGGAGGAGGACTTGTTCTTTCCTGGTGTTCTTCATAAGTGTCCCATTTCTTTTGGACACTGGATTCTTTGGTGTCTTGACACAAAGCTATAGAGGTTGGAGGTGTTTTGTTTTTTCTAGCAAAAGCATGTGCTATGGGAACACATAATGAGGCCTTACTGCTGTCCTTCATTATGGAATTGCAAGAGGGTTTCTGTTTCTCCGCATTGCTTGGAGTCTGTCTGCAGGCCATTCATGGTGTTATTTTGAGAGAGCCTGGTCTTAATCTGTATTTTGAGTGGATTCATTGTCTGTAAAATGGCTCACACTTGTGGATTGGGCTTGTAAACTATGGTTCTCAGAAGGCTGTGCAATATCAGTAGGTGGGTAACTGCTGAAGGAGGGTGTCTCTGGCTGCATGTCAGCCTGATTTTGGAAGATACTTGAGACTTCTGGATGACTTTTGGCTCTAGAATTAACAGAGAGTAGCCATGTACAAAGTCATCCAGGCATCAGGTGATGCAGAGTAAGACAGTAGTGAAAATATTGCTAAAGGCAGGAGTTTATTCAGGACACAGATGAGTACACTGAAATTAGCACTGTTTGTTAGACTGTCTGAAATGCAAAAAAGCCAGACCTGGTAGTTTAATGAATATTAGTGTGTGGAGGAAGAGCCATCTTGTTGCAAGGGGGAGAGGAGGTCAGCAGCATATGTGTGAGTAGATGGGTCACTGGAAAATAATGTGCACTTCAGCCTGTTTATCCAAGTTTGTGGAGGGATGGACACAAGGCTATCGTGCTGGCCAAGGTCCCACAAAGCCAAGAGCTGAACTTGTGAACTGGCTTTGAGTTAGAAATAAACTCTCCTTTAGGTTACTGGGCTTTATTAAGAGGTACTTTACATCATGCCTGGAAAGGCAGTTCTGGAACTGCTATAACGGAGGCAGTTGTGTTGGCCTTGGAACCCCTCTTAGGGCTCGTGGCTCTCAGGGACAGTTTTTTTCAAAACCTGTCCTTTCTAAAACTCGAGATTATATTTAGTTGTTGAGGAAGTTACTAGATTCCTGACTGTCCAGATTGTAAAAATACATAAAAACAACTAGGATCTGTTGCTTCCCACATGTATTTATTCATTCATGTCAGGCTTCTGAAATGTACAGGAAAGCTGGATGTAAATACCATATCTTCAAACACACTTTTATATAATGAACAGCTTTATAAAAACTTTGAGTACTTATTTGTGTCTAAATGGAAACGGATGTTAAAACTTGGTCACCTCTCTAACAGCCAGTTTTTAATGCATTTGTAGGGAAGCTTTTATACCTCGGTGGTTTGTGAGTGACTGTAATAACTACCATTCCTGGTTCAGCATTGGCAGGTGTGGGTGATGGTTACTGCACACTATTGTATGGATGAAATCCTGATCATGAAGTTCTGTTCAGTTTGTCTGAGATTTGAGCACACAGTCAAGTAGCTCACTAGTCAGAGGAACATCTGGTGCTTCTATATGTTTTAATGGTGTATTAAAAATCTTATTGTCTGTATATCTAAGATATACATAACTTCATTTTGAAGTATCTTTGTTGATGTTCCTCTAGTCTGTCTTTACAAAACAGCTGGCAGCAGTCTGAAAGATGGACAGGGTACTGGAAGGTTCTTCAGCCTTTTGTTCTACCTAAGCAAATAGGATATTTTGAATTCTAACAGCTATGCTGTTTCCTGGTTGGAGTTTCAGGAATGTAACATGGTAAAGCATAAATAGAACATTGAGGCCTGTGAAATTTTTCAAGGTTGACCTTAAATATGCATAGGAAAAAAAACCAGACTAGAAAATGTGATGGGGTAGAATTCCATTTAAAAAAAAAAAAAAAAGGCAAACCCAAACCAAACCACCAAAACAGAGACAAAAATTCCCACTTCACAATGAAACATTGTTAGTTAGCTTGTTAATCAGATCCCAGAAGTGGGTGGTTAACATGAAAGAATTGACTGTCCAAGGTAAGAAAGAGCTGTGAATTTCAACATGCTGAGCTATGTGATGAGTTTATCTGTCAAAACTTCAGGGTTTGAATTCTGCAAAGCATCTCCTGACTTATGTAACTGTAGGTGTCACAGAAAGGCAGGTATTTCAAGAAAAAGTGCTTTGTGCAATGTGACTGTCCTGTGTAACTTCTGAGTATTTTAATCTTGGATGAGTTTGATGGAAATAAAAGACTAAGAGATTTAGCTGCTACAAGTCTTTTTGGGTTTAACCTCAGGTGGCAAGTAGGCCCCATGCAGCCCCCTGGTGGGGTGGGGGAGAGGATCCAAAGGGCAAAAGTGAGAGCTCATGCTTTGAGGTAAACACAGTTCAATAGGCAAAGCAAAGCTGTGTGTGCAAGCCAAGCAAACTTGTGAGTTGACTGGCTCAGGAATTTAACAAGGTAACCAGAGCTGTTCCGTTCCAGGAACAGAATTGTGTTGAGAAGACGGTGGCTTCACATCTGGAACTTCCTTATCTTCTTACTTGCTACAACTTACAACAGTTTTGTTTTAAGCTTTTTTTTGACACATTGTGTTATGGAAAACTGAACGTTTTATGTCTTCTCTGTATGAGATAATATAAATTTTTTTCAGCTTCTGAAAATATTGGTGAAATGCCAGCTCCTGTGCAACCTTGAGTCTCTGGGCAAAGCAACTACTCATTATTTCTGGATGTGTCTGTCCTGTATGGGACAACACCATGTATGTACCCACCTCCTTCTCCTCCAGAGAGTGTTCCTGAATGATTCCAGCACGACATGATTATTGCTTGCTTCAGTGCATTCAGTGAGAAGTTTAACATCAGAAACAACTTTAAAGTTTTAAATCTTGGTAGTTCAGGCTTTTGCTGGATAAAGATCCTCTGAACATTGGCAGCTATTGATTTTTTTCTATGAATATTAATATACTTATTCAGGTTTTGCTCAGAGTTACACCACTTGAGAGGAGTTTGGTAGCTGTGGTATTTGCTAATGGAAAACCATTCAAAGTCACTGACCTACTCCTGGGCTGAGGTCTGCTTCCATGGCTCCTCAGGGTTCCAGTACTGGTTCCTATTGCCACCTAATGGCGAGAAGAGGAGTTAGCTGAGAACTTAGATTTCTTACACTGCATTCTACTGATTGTATGAACTATAGTTAGGGACCATCAGAGTCTGGGTATTATATTTTGGGTATATGTATTTTTAATACAATAGGGTATTGTATTAAAACCGGCAGTAATTCTGTTCTGACAGCGTAGCATCTTGTTTGGCTAAACGAGCAATTAAGCTAAAATAAAAATAATAGATACTTCATTTTCAGGAAAATTTCCTAATAAACCTTATCTTCCTCAGTTGTACATTATTACGTGCGTGTTTGTTCCAGCACGAGACGTGTGTCAAATGAGGCACATTAAATAAGCAGTGCTTGCAGATTGTATCAGGAGACATGAAATGTGTGCATTTCCATCGGCTGCCTGATTATCGGAGCAGTTAATCCTTTTAATTTACATATTTCTGTCTTGATTGTGTACCTGAGTTTTTGCAGTAGTTGGAAGTCCCCAGGGTAGTTGTTGGCTTAGCATCAGAGAACAGTCCCTGCAGGAGAGCATGAATTGGTGTGAGCTCTTCTATGGGGCAGATTCCCTAAAGCTGTGGGAGGGTGTAACTCTCAAGACTTTATCTTTTCTTATTTCAATTTTTATGTTTTAAAATGTAGTTTTATGGAATTAATATTTACCTGTATCAAGTATTGGGGACTGGGAAAGAAGATCTGGAGAATACCTTTACCTTGTTCAGGTTTCTGGATGACCCTGAAAGTACTTCAGGGTTGAGACCTGAATACGTGGAGTTTGCACTAAGCTTAAAAAATTTATTTAAATATTAAAAGAAAATTATTGAATAGCATTTTTATGTCGTAACAAAATAGTAGGATCCTTATTTTTTTGTCAAGAATACTTCATACATGTGGAATGGATGAGGTAGCATATCCTTATACTTTAAGTGTTCATTACTCCTCACTCAGACTGACATAGACTTTCTCATTCATTTCTTGATGTGTAGCGATGTTGACTAGAGGAGTGACAAAAACTCTAGCAGTTTAATTTGTTTCTAATTGTTTTTTCCAGGTGGCTTCTCAACTGTGTTTCTGGTACGTACCCATGGTGGGGGACGCTGTGCACTGAAACGAATGTATGTTAATAATGTGCCAGATCTCAACATATGCAAGAGAGAAATTACAATTATGGTAAGAAGCTCATTATTTGTAACTGGAGAATGTATTAATTTATAATATACATACACCAAATACCTCTTCAATAACAATTGCTTCTACACTACCTTTTCTTTTGACCTTGTGATCCTGATTTTGCACTGCTAGTTTCCAAACCTATGCTGAATTTAGGGTTGGTGCATAATTAACTTCTAAAGCAGTTGTATCTGTAGTACAGATAACAACACTTGTGTAGTCCTATGGAATTAAGCAATGCTTATTTCACATACGTAAAATGGCTCTGAAAAGTCTATTTTGTTTTTTTTTTTACCTTGGGGACACATTCACTTGCTTGTGTGTAATAAGTTGGTAAAACTTTATAATAGTTGAGACTACAACAGTTGTGGCTTTTTTTCCAGTATCTTTTTAAATAACTGTGGGACTGTTTTCCAATTTAGTGTAGGATGAGCACAGGTAGCGTGATTCTTCTGTATCCTACACATCAAGGCTGTAGCTATTACTGTTTCACAATGCTGGTTTAAAATGCAGTGGTTTGGATGTATTTGCACTGTCCAACAAGTAGCATTTAAACATGCTCTTCTGAGTAGCAGTTGTTTGATATGGAGCAGTCACTGGGATGCTGCTGGCAGCGATGAGCCTGTGCTTTGCCTTTGTGGTGCTTGAGGGGCTGCATGCACGTTAGGGGATCATAAATGGTTGTCTGAAAACTTGTACTGTCTTGTATTTATTTAGATTATGCTGGGCTGAAGCATAATGTAAGTTTTGTTTTTCAGAAAGAGTTATCTGGGCACAAGAATATCGTGAGCTATTTGGATTGCGCTGTGAACTCCATCAGTGACAACGTTTGGGAGGTTCTCATTCTCATGGAGTACTGCCGGGGTAAGAGCTGCGGTCTTCACAGTAAATGCAGGGAGAATCTCTGTATTGATCACCCGGGATTTTTAGTTAGAATTGTTCCCTTAATATAAAAAGGTGACACACATACCTCACAGCTGGAATCCAAGTAGTTTTCGCTTTTATTTGGGTCGTTGCTGTTGAGGTGCTGAGCTGTTGAGTGCTGAGAAAATGTGAGAGTCGGTGTCATGCAGCTTTGTAATTAAATATGGTTAGAAACAGGGAAATTAATTGTTTAAGTGTAAAGTGAAATTGTTTTGTTCTGCTGTCTGTGCTAATCAATGTGTACTTAGAACCTAACTCGATAGGAAAGAGTGGTAAGATTTTTACTGCTGCTCTCCCTCTGCTATTTCTGTTCTAGGTAACAATATTGAAGATGCTTTACTGTTCTGGCAGGTGATGTGTTATGAATGAGCATTAGCATAGTTAGTGTTGATAATGCTGGCCAAAAAAATGATAGTCCTGTGTTCCTGCTTCACATGTAACCTTTTTTTAAACAGTGTGTACAACCAGGTAGTTTCTATCCTTTTGTTTTTCCTGCAACTCATGTATGCATTGGGGTAACCTTGTTGTTGAGTTTAACTTCTGCAGTTTATCTAAAATTCAGGGTAATTAGGCACAGACTTCATAATGTGAGATGGTGGTTAACCTAATAAATAGGTGGGAGTATTAGAATGAGTGCTGTAAGTACCAAGGAAGTGTTCTAGACTAGAAAGAAAATGCACCCTGTTGGCTGTGATGCTCAAAGAATACATTCCATTGGGATTACATTGGTTTGACCTGCAGTAGCAGCAGCAAACGTTACCGCTCGTGCAACCTGTGCCATAAGGAGCCAGAAACAGCTGGATGTATGGTTTGGGGAAGGGAATAAGGAGATAACTTGAAAACTAATGGCCACGTGTTTGACCCTCTACCCTGCTTGTCTGGGTGAAGTTCTGTGCCCTGGTGGGAGTGCACTTCTGACTCCCTGTTGCAGCTTGCTTGCCTTAATTATAGTGGTGAATGGCCACGGGGATGTCAGCCATCAGAGGATGGTCAGGGCTAGGCTGTTCTTTTCCAAAGCATCCTTGTTTCCACAGAACACTCGCCAAGACCCTGCAGATACTGGGTCTTGCTTCAGCTGTTAGCTTAGGTGAGCATTGTGGTAGGAAGAGCCTAGGATTATCTGGTAAAATGAGCTCAAGAAACAGGGAAATAATGGTACTTGAACTCTGTTTTGGCTATGGATCTAGGCACAGAGACACTTTTTGAGGTAACGTCTTGTGGGATGGATGGTTCTTTGTTTGTCCCAAACAGGATTCAGTCATAGGGACTTTTTTTCTTCATTTGAGAGAGTAATTTTTCCGTCTAGGAAGATACTAGAGTATGCATTTGAAAAAATCTGTTTGACTTAAATACAGTGACTGTGGAAATCTTTCTTGCATCTTGTTTGTGAACTTTTTGAATATAAATAAGTCTCCTGTAGGTGAGAGCAATTATTTAAGTAGTACAAAATATCCTGTTGTTTCTTTAGCTGGGCAAGTTGTGAATCAGATGAACCAGCGCCTGCAGACAGGCTTTACGGAGGCAGAAGTAATGAGAATATTTTGTGATACCTGTGAAGCTGTTGCCCGGTTGCATCAGTGCAAAACACCTATAGTTCACCGGGATCTAAAGGTATGAACTTACAAACGGGAACATCCAGGTTAAAATCAATGACCTACTGAGAAAGGATAGAGAGCATAGGAGGTATTTCACTGAGACTGACTTCTAGTTAGGGCTGGAAATAGAGGCACTGAAGCATAGACATAATTTATTGCGAATGCCACGTCTCGGTTGAGTTTTTGGAAAACTTTGCTGTTTGGTGTGAGAATGTGTGGTAACAGTTAACTTGGAAATTATTGCCATTATTTTCAGCTCATGTTTGCCTGTGTTGGTTTTCTTTCAAGGTGGAGAATATATTGTTAAATGATAGTGGGAACTACGTTCTCTGTGACTTCGGCAGTGCCACTAACAAGTATCTTAATCCTCAAAAAGATGGCGTTAACATGGTTGAAGAAGAAATTAGAAAGTAAGTTTGTTTTTAAGTGGCCTATTGCAAGAAGTGATTGCGCTGCTCTGAAACTCCATGTGTTATTGTGCAGCATGCATGTGTCTTACCAGTGTGAATTGAACTAATGTTGACATAAATAGAGCAAAGCGATGGAACTACTTGATCATAAAAACTTCTTCCATTTATTCATAGATTGTTTTTGCATAACTGAGGCTGTTAAGAATAAAACTCTCAGGGAAAAGCATGCTCTTTTGAAATTTAATTGTTAAAAATGTGTGTCTGGCTACTGGCCATTTTAAGAGTTTGATATTTTAAATCTGTGCTATTTTAGTAAACCAAATGGTGCCAAAGAACTGATGTAAATAACCATTGGAATGGGTTTGCGGAGGGTCTTATTTACAGAGTAAGGTCCATGTTCACGCTCCTAAGACGAATCTGGAAAATACTTTCACTTTTATTACAGATGTACTCTTATTAGTTGGGTTTTGCCTGTTCAGGCTGGCTGCTGCAGAAGAATCAGTACAGGCTGCTTGTTCTCAAGTTATAAAGTGATACAGGCTTTTTTGCTTCCAGCTCTGAAAAATGCTTTGACTACCAGTTCAGCAATTATTTTGAGATGTTAATTTTTTTGGAGTCTGTGTTCTGGATGGACGTAGGACTCTTACACATTCCAAATGACTAGTTACTGCAGTATTTGAGCAAAGTGACTCTTGCAAAAGTACGTGTGCTGCAGAAATAACGTTAAAAGCAAATTCTAGTTGACTTAATTATTCTTGTGTGTGGCAATTTTATGTTGCTGTTCCAAATGTTCTGTGTGGTGCTGCAAATGCAGTAAATGACTTGTACTGCATGAGACAATTCCAGGCACGTATCTGAAACTGCTTGAATGGTGTGGCAGATGCAGGAAAACATGCTCTCAGTTTGGAGGCACACTTTTCATCTATGTCCTCTTCTAATTACATACTGCTAGGTATACAACGCTATCGTACCGAGCTCCTGAAATGATAAATCTTTATGGAGGAAAACCAATTACTACCAAGGCAGATATCTGGGTAAGCCAAAAATTGGTACTATGAAATATGGAATTAATTAAGAGGTGAGAGGGGCGAGTTAAGAGCAGTATTGACTAACTGAAAAACTAATTATTTGAAAGTGAAGTATGTCCTGCAGCTCTACAGTGCAGGATATAGTAGGGAGATCTTTGTTAGTTAGGTCTTCTGTAAGTAAAGTGAATGCCATGGGTGGTGATCAGTTAGAGTGAAGAGGGACACGATTCTGAGTTTTTTTTCCTTTGTTAGCTCAGGTTGGTGCTTGATAATCACCAGTGATTTCTCATGGAAACCTGTACAAGTTACAGGGTACAAGCAGCATGAGAAGGAACGGCGTTTCTATTGGGTGAAGTAAAGACTAAATTCAGTGGAAGGGGCGGTGGTATCTGGGTGATGTGACAATGTGAATGCAGCTCTTGGGGGTATGCTCTGCTTCTGGTAGGTTGCTGTCGAACATAGGAGTCGGTGGGAAAGCCAGCCTTTCCAGAGCTGGTGTATATATCAGCTTGTCACAGCAATAGTGTTTCATAATGCAGCTTCCACATAACAGCCTAAGCATGGCCTGTAGCTAGGATGCTGTTTGTTTCTTGTTGGTGCAGCTTTGTTGTGTAAAAGGCTTTAGTCTCATCCCTTCACAGTGCCTGTATTTGTTTTTTACAGGCACTTGGCTGCTTGCTGTATAAACTCTGTTTCTTTTCCCTTCCCTTTGGAGAAAGTCAAGTTGCTATTTGTGATGGAAGCTTTACCATTCCGGACAATTCCCGATACTCTCATAGTATACACTGCTTGATAAGTAAGTATCTGGGCAGCATGGCAATTCTTTTGCCTGGTAAATCAAACAGAACACAGAAGATGCCGCTAATGTGGGCGAGTGACTGGGCTGGGTGGTGCAGACAGACTGGGTGCTTGAGGGAACAGTGTGAGTTGCCCCTGGCTACCATCTGTCTGGCAGCTCCTGCCCTTGCCCCCCAAGGGAGGCTGGCTTGTCCTTGGCTCAGCCAAGGAGGGTACAGAGCTGAGCTGCCAGCCTAGAGAAGAACTTTGTAGAACGAGGCAAATCTTCCTTGAAATGATGCTAAATGTGAACCAGGGGAGTGAAGTACCAACCAGTCTTTCTCCTGGACAGTTGGTGTGTTAAAATCGGCTGCTGTTTTCTGGGCATCTAATGGATGAGTTGATGATAACTTCAGAACAGAGACAGGATAAACCAGTGTGAAGACCTGCCAGATGAAATGGTACCTCTCACCTCAGAGGAGCTTTGTTAGAATTAAAAGAACTTTTTGGTTTCTTTGGGAGGCTTGGATGATTTTGTTTTTCTTCCTTAGGTGGCTGTAAACCACAAAGGGATAAGAGGAATGAGAAGAGTAGCTCTTAATTTATTCCTACTTCCTTTTTGCTCTTCAGTGTGTATCTACTGTGGAATGTCAGACTGTTAATAGTATTTTCTATCCAAGGTGGACAGTTGTGCTTAGATGAATTTGAAGTGCAAGTTTACTTTAGACATAAATACACTGAGATGAATTGCACTGGGAGAGAATTTTATAGTTGTTTCATGGCTTATAACAGAACAAAAACCTAGTAAGGTTTCTGCAACCCTAAGTGTCGGACATGAACTCTAGGAAACATTTGAAAGCACAAAGTGGATGAAAGAAAACTTTGGGCAATAACAAGCTGAGGCCAATGATTGATCTGCTATCCAAGTACAAAGCTACAGGATATAATATTTACAGAATAATGAGTATTTTCAGTTGTCTTTATTTTCAGCTGAAGGTTGACTTGAAAGGATGCAACTGACAGAATATGGAAAAATGAGGAAGTTTGAATTGGAGCTCTTAGAACTTATTTTGAAGTTATGAATGTGGTGACCCCATAGTTTATGCTTTTTTATAATAGGAAATACTAAATCCAAACAATTTTTGAGCGCACATTCATAGTTTAAAAATAGCAGTTACTGCAGTAAGCATTTACCTTCTGCAAATACCTAGTAACTGACAAAATAAGACTAACTTTCAAGATATTCAATACTTTTGTGTCACAGTGCTACTTCTAGAAGAGTACAGGTTTTAATCCTGTCTCCTTGTTAAGTATGAATGCTGATTTATTAAGATTCAATGAAGTGCTGTGCCAAGAAGAGCATTACTGGTGTGTCTAGATGGGGAAGAAATCTCAGAATGTAAACTTCCCTTCTTTCCAATTGCAATGGAAGCCAAAAAACTGCAGTTGGTCATAAAAGGTATTTCAGGGGAATTTCATCAGGCTTTTTGATATCTGACAGTGATAACTTGGTGTTATCGATTTTTGCAGGATATATGCTTGAACCTGATCAAGAACAGAGACCTGATATCTTTCAAGTATCTCACTTTGCCTTTAAACTTGCCAAAAAGGATTGTCCAGTGTCTAACATTAATGTAAGTAGTCTTTAACTTTTTCCATATTTTTAGTGTATTTTGTAGGTAGCAATGAGCAAGTCTATCAAATCACTTGAGAAAGATCATTTCAATTTCCTCATCAACCTTGTTCCTCAAGTTAAAACACAGAGCAGAACATGTTCCATATTCTGGATATACTGGATGTTGTGTACATCCAGTATTGGCTCTCTGGGACTTGTTTTATGGTGGAAACTACTGTTGTTTCATCTGAAGGTTAAGCTTTGATTTAGCTCTTAAACTGGAAGCTAACATAAGTCTCTGCTCTATGCAGTTACAAGAAGACTCTGCTGTTGAGAGTTGGTAGTGTGTAAATGAAGTAGCTGACAAAACAGGGCAGTGATGGTTTTGTTTTATTTTTGTGACAGATGAGAGAATATAGGGGTACTGTTAAATTAAAATACTTCCTTTAATCTACAGCTGTGTGAGTTCTGCATGAAGCCTTGTAACATGAAAAACCTGAACCCAAGTATTCCTCTTCAATGTGTAATGATTTTTTTCTTTCAGGATTTCGGTTTTTTTAATTTGTTCAAATTTATTTTTCCCAAGAATTCTCCTGTCCCTTCAACTCTTCCTGAACCCATGACAGCTAGTGAGGCAGCTGCTAGAAAAAGCCAAATAAAAGCAAGGTGAGCAGTGGGTGTGTCTTTACTTCTTTGCTAATATTGTTAAGCTACATGTTTGTCTGAAACCTGTTTATCTATGCTTGTTGATAAATGAAAAAATTATCTTAGTAGCAGAGGTCACTAGAATAAATAAACTGCAGTTCTAAGAGCTTCAAGTCTATCTGGATTCCACCCATTGCTTTTTCCATTGTATTGAGAATCCACCGAGAGAAACTGAGTCTGTTTTGTGATGGAATAAGTAAGTGCTAGTGTTCTGTTCCTGATCTGCTTTATTTCCTCCTTGTGTGATGAGTGAATTCTGAAATGAAAGGTGTTTGTGGTAGGTAAGGGGATAAAATGTTACACATAAACGGTTCTTGGGGCTTTTACTTAAATGGGCAAATCAAATCTGATTGAAGGTAAGTGGGTTTTCTGTGAAGTTCCTCTTTGTATACAACAATTTCTTTTGTTATTGTTAATAAAGATAAAACCTTGGGAATTCCTATTCATGCTTTTTACTTTTGCTGTGGTACATGGTGTATGAGTAATGCTAATGCTAGGAGAATCCTTTACACTTTTTTTTTACCTTGTTAATGGAAATAATTACAGCTGAACACAAAGGTACCCAAGTTATACATGTTAGTAGATTCAAAACTGAAATTATCAGCTCTATCTCAACTCTGACTAGGAATAAAAGCAAATGGCTGGGCTGATCTAGGCCATGTTTGAGCGATGTAGATATTTCTGTGCCATTTTAAGGTCATGTTGTGGTCTGAGGTGGTTGGTTTTGGTGGCTTGGAAGGTGAACTGTTTTTAAGCAGCTGGATGGTTCTACAAAATGCATATGCTGTAACCTGACAACAGGATTAAAGCTGAAAAGTACTTTGGTTGTGAACATCTTTCTTAGCCTGGTGTGGACTATTATGCAGCTCTGAAGTACTGCAGTAAAGATACAAGTATTTTGAACAGTTTGTGGCTGTTTTAACTGCTAGAGGCTAAATCTCTAACAAAAACCAGAAAGAAGTTGACTTAAGAAATAAGATTTTTCTCAATCTTATTTCCTGTAATCATATCCCTAGTCACAGGATTGCTAACGGAAACTTCACCTAAGTTTTGCAGAGGGAAGCTCCTACAGAGAAATTGCATCTAGTGCCATGATGTGCCGGGGAATGAGGCTGCTGCAGAGCTCCTTTGTAATGCTGTGGTGCAGCAGTCATGTGTCCTGTGGCTGCAATGGGTGAGGGGTGCAAGTGTAGGAAGCAAATATAAGGTATTCAAATGCAATTAATAACTGGAGTGGCACATGGTTAAGACATAATTGAGTTAAAAGATATATTGTGTCTAACTTGAAGAACAAACAGTCTCTTGTTTTTTTTAACCAAGCCTCTTGTGTGGGAACCTTGCCATTTCAGAATAACAGATACTGTTGGACCAACAGAGACCTCAATTGCACCCCGACAAAGACCAAAGGCCAATTCAAGCACTGCCACTTCCGGTGTGCTGGCAATCCAGAACTCAGCAACGCCAGTCAAAGTACAGGTTCCTGGTGAATTAGGTAATCGTGGGCAAAAAGGTAACTCAAAAAAGTAGAAGGATGGACCAAAGTAAACAAAGGATGAATTTTGTGTTTCTTACCCTTCTTGCTGTAGGAGGTATAGCAGTTACAACTCAAATTCATCTGCCTTTTTTTATAAGGCAAAAAACCAAATCTTCTCTCTTTCTAAAAGAGTCTAAATATGCACATGACAAGTTTCACCAGGTGCCATAAAAACTAAATGCAAATTGTTGAGAACTGAAGGTATTTTTTTCATGGTGCTTAACACTGCTTTTGAACTAACATTCTCACTGTGGACTGTGGGAGAAGTTCACGCTCAGTTTTGACTTCCAAATAAGTACTGGGCTCTTCTGTAGCAAACTGCTTTTGTTGTAATAGGAAAAATACTTTCCTTGGGCCTCAGTAAGTTATGATACATCAGCACCCTGTAAAAACTTCACTTCCCTGTTGATTGACTGATGCATTTCACATCACACTGTGGGTGCAGGAGAGGGGCAACTCAGTTGAGTGAAAAGGGTTTTCAGTAAACCCTTTGTGAGGTTTTTCTTTACTGCATGTAAAGAGCCACAGCACTGACAAACATTCACTTAGACACCTTTCATTTGTATCTCGCACGCTTTCCTTGTGCTGTGTGATGTTATGTGTCCATTAGATAACAGGAAGAGTAGCTTCAGGGGTGCTATTGGGAAAGCCTCCAGTGAAAAGACAGCTGAGAATGTTTGTGTCCCAGGTGTAAACAACTTACTAAAGAGGATACCAATAACATCCCACTTGGAAAGCTTTTCCTGTTACAACAGGAACAGATCATTCCTGGGCATTTCAGAGTATAAATACAGCAGGCAAGTGATTTACGTTAATAACTGCTTACTTAAAAGGCTGCAAGAACAATTGAATGGTGAAATTAATCAGGTGTTCTGTTGAGAGGAGTTTGACAAGTGAGCCAATAGTTCCCTTAAAGGGAAAGAAAAACCAATGGTATGCATTATACAGAATTGTATGCTTTGAGGGATGGGCTTCGAGATGCTACAATGCACATGTTGTGAGAGCAAAGGAAGCTTCCAGCATCCTGTAAGTAGAAATCCTGCATTGACAGGCCTAGAAGTATTTGTTGTGGCAGAAGTGAGCTTGGGATGTACCAGCTGTACTGATTGTCAGGCTGGGGAGGGAAGTTTGTAAGCTGTTTCACCTTCAAGTGTTAAAGAGGCTGATGAGCAGGGAGCTTTCTAGCTAAACTGTGGAGATCAGTTTGTCAGTAGCATTTTCTGAATGTTCCAGGAACCCCGCGACCAGGGAATGCACAAGAAATCTTACAGTCCCAGGGCCCCCCGCCACAGCAGCACCGGGTCCTGCAGCAGCTGCAGCAGGGGGACTGGAGGCTGCAGCAGCTGCACCACTTGCAGCAGCACCACCAGCAGCAGCCCACCATGCAGGATGCCTACGTTCAGCAGGTACCAGACAAATATTATGCTTGTTAATAACACCTGGAATCTTGTGCTAGTTAAACTTCTCTGCTGTTGCTGCCTGGTTTTTTCCTGCTAGGGGGGAGAGAGAAAGGGAGCGTGGCTCACACCCCTTCTTTTTACCTGCAATTCATCTCTTCATAAGCACTGCAAAGCTCATCCTGGAAAGCTGCCTTTGTTTTGTGTGTGCTGTCCCGTTTTTGCAGTTTGACCCTGAACCCCAGCTTGCTTTGATTCACCACCATGTGAAGGTGTAAGGTTTTGTGTATGTGTAAATGTGCTTGAGAAATGTTAGGAATTATCTAGGTGGTGATATAACGCTTGCAGTAGGTGGTTGTACATGCACCATCTGAGTAGGATTTTTGCAGCTTTTGCTTTCGTAAGCTTTTCTTGATCAGTGAAGATGTTGCTTTTTGTAGTTGTGCTGTCCACCCAGATTTTTTCATGGATGCAACTTATTCTAACACTGTCCAGCTTGCATGCAGTCAAGTGTAATTGCTGAAGTTGTGTAGAATAAATAACTGTAAACGTACTGGAAGAGCAGCAAGGTCAGACAAGAACTCTCAATGCTGTCCAAGGCACCTATTTGTATTCCTTTTTCTGTTATTTGCCCTGTTAAGTCATGTTATTCTTTAAAGCACAGCTGACTTACTTTCCTAAGGGGCTCAGCACTGATGAAAACTGCAGAAGTTGGGTTGTTAACTGGTCTGCCTTAGAAAAGGCAATACTGAATATGTAGGCTAATTTTTTGTTAAAAAAAACCTGGTATTAATTGGGGTGAGGGGGTGGGATAGATAAGCTTCCAAACAGTCATTAAAATGCAGTGACTGAATTGCAGTCTGATTCTTGGCTATGTAATGCCTTAGCTGAAAAGTGCTGTTGAGTCACAGAAGTGATACTCTGATGCTTTATCTAAATATCTGGATATTTCTAAAGGGGGAATCAAGACTTTTTTGAATCACTCTTTTCTGCTACAGTATCACCAAGCCATGCACCAGCAGATGGTCCAACAGCAGCTGTTGATGCAGTCTGCGTACCAGCAGCAACCTTCCCAGCCTCACTATCCTGCTATGGTACGTGAAGAGTGGAACATAGATGGTACAATCCTGAAACACGTGCTGTGTTTGTAACTCTGTTGGGAGGATGCATTAAGAGAAGCTTGTATGTAGTTGTAATGAGCTGTGGGTGTGGCAAATTGTGTAAAGTTCAGCATCTAAAATGATACTCAGTTGGGGGGGAGAGATAACGCAAACTTGGTTGCAAAAGCTTATCTGGAATGGCATTTCTGTATTAATCAGATGGAATATATCTGAAGCTTCATTAAATAGGTATATACTGACTTGAAACAGGCCTGGCTCTTAAAGTTTCCAGTAGTGACTACAGCAACAAATGTGTGTTACACCATGAAGTGATAGAAGACATGGTGACAACAAATTCCTGTTGTAAAAGCAGAGAGTAAACTGGCATAGTTCTCAAAACTCAGGAGACAACCTAGAATAGTAACTACTAAGTGCCGCAGTAGCGTGTGCTGAGGTGGCAGAAGCAAGTCATGTAGTGTGTTGGGAAAGAAAAATGCTATCACTGACCTGTGAGGGCAGTTTTGTTTTGCCTGTGTTAAAGGTCTGGCTTCTTGCTTCTGCTGAAGCTCCCGAGCTGTTCTGGAGTGTGGTGGTGGTAAATGCATGTGGCTGCAGGGCTGGTATTGTCATTTAGCAGGAGAGATTCACACTGGCACATGTGCGTTTTGGTGACATGATCATTGCCTGTCTTAGATGCAGCAGTATCAGCAGGCTCTCCTACAGCAGCAGATGCTTGTGCAGCAGCAACAGCGGTCACAACAGGCGCAGTCTCCTGAATACATCACTTCTCCACAAGACTTCTCACCAGCCTTAATCTCCTACCCTGGGTCACTTCCAGTGCGTGCTGGAACGGTGGCAGATTCTCCCTACCCTGCAAGCAGGTAAGTGTTCCATTGGAGAGGTACCCACGGGGTAGTTCCTGCTGACATTCCTCATTGTGAGGAGCACTGCTGAACCCTTTTCTCAGGAAGCAAGGTATTACTTAAAGCAGTTGGATAGTTGCAGTTTAGTGGCAAAGGATATTTTGGGAGGAAAGTGGGATGCTTGATGTGTTAACAGAAGAGCCTGGTACAGCTTCTCCAAGACACTGTTTTCTCCTTCGTATTTTTCACTTTGTCAGGACCTTATTCCAGGAAGTGACTACTGCCCACTTTGTTTAGGATGGTCAGTAGCCTCTGTTTAATGAGACTATGGACACATGAAATTCAGCTCAAACACTCTTAAGAGAGGCTTTGTAGTTACTATTGATTTGTTAGGGCTTCTAAATCTTCTGTATATTGATCAGAAGTCTGATACCATTATATGATAGAGTATACCCCATCAGCAATATAGTCCCTTTGCAGGGGCCTGTGGACTTACCCTGGCTTAATAAAGTATAATAAATAGTGACTTTCCCATTAATTCTTCTGAAAATGGTGTGTGGAACCCCTTCCTTTTCTGATTTAAAAACAAAAGCCCCAGAGATTTGTCCAGTTTCAGTAATATTATGAACCAGGCTATGTATCTCTACAGGTTCCTACTATACTGTATTGAAAGAAAAGCCCTTTGCAATTGTGGGGACACAGCAGCCTCTGGTGCAGTCTGTCTTGACACAAGCTTTCAGTTCATAGTGTGGCTTAATGTGGTTCAGGTGCTGCTGTCATTCCTGGTCTTTTCTAAGTTACAGTGTGTTGAAAGAGGAAAAGGCAAAATGTATTGCTGCTGTAGGCTGGGTTGACATAATACCATACATCACTGACCAGTTTGGCTTCACCTCACCAATTAGGTCATCATATCCCTAGTGGAGAGTGGTGTCCTGCAATTCTGTACCCACACCTGAGACTTACCAGCTCTACTTCTGTCAGGTTACAGACAGAGAGTGCTTTTGTCACAAATCATTTCTGCAAGGAATCATTCCAGTCTGGAAGCAAATACATGTATTTCCAGTTCCTCTTCTGCATGCTTGGCTCAAGGTTTTGATCCTGCTGTTTAGCTTCAAGTCAGTGAACTGAGTTAGCAATGGTTTGCAACACATCGTTTTTTGGGATGGCAGCACACAAGGTGACAGGAAGGAGCCCCTTCCCCTTCCTCTTCTCTGGAAGAGATGTTTCTACGTGGAGCCAGGCTGCAGGTGTGGCCTGTGGAGCCTGGCTAGGCACAGAGGACTGGTTAGCACGTGACAACCTGCTGCTTCTGTAGTCCTCTTCAGACAGAAGTGGTAGGTGTCATTTGCTGAAATGTCTGTGGAGGGAAAAATGCATCTGGTCAAAGGTTCCCTTGTCTGCGTAGATTAGACTAATACAAGCAGAAGGTGTGATGTCAACTGTATCAGTTGGATGGATGTCAGATTCCAAGACACTTCCTGTGTCTGCCAGGAGAAAATAATTTGAAGATAAAGAGAACCGAAGAAAGCTTCAGACATATGTAGTAGGCTTTTACTGTGAGGCAGTCTTCTATGGCTATAGACAAATGACCACAGGTTAAATACAGTATTTTCTCTTGCACGTGACCTTGATGAAGGATTCTTTGCTTTAGCAATGATTAATAAATTGGAAAATAAATATCCAAGGAATGCATACAGAAATGAGGAGGCCAATCCACGTATTTCAAGTGATCCATTTCCCTTATATTAGCTTTCAGATGCTTTTGGGATAAGCTGTCAATGCATGTGTATTATTTTGGCATAACAAAACATGTTTTGATAATCCAGTAATGTCTCTGTTTGCTTCCATGAATGGACTTTACAGGTCAGGCGTTCCTGATGCTGAAGCAATTGCCAGTTACCCAAAGCAGACCATCAATAACCCACCTGATATGTCAGGCTGGAACCCGTTTGGAGAGGACAATTTTTCCAAGCTGACAGAGGAGGAGCTGCTGGACAGAGAGTTTGACCTGCTGAGATCAAGTAAGGGACACTTGAAGGCTTATTTTGCTTCCCAGTAAATGAGGGCCCTGTAGCTGCTCAGCAGTTCCAGCGCTGACTTGTGGAAGGGCCACACGGTCTGTGTACAGAAAATTCTTTCTGAGCATTTGAGGGCAGAGTTGGGCCTCTCTTCTTTCTCTCCTTTCTCTTTCTGAAAACGTGTGCAATAAGAACTCACTGTCTAAAACAGGTAGTGACCTGCTCAAATACTGCCAAAATAGTACTATCTTAGCTCTTAAGTACTGCTTGTGTCACCTCGATTGTCAAGAAGCTCTGAACAGCAGAGGTATGTTGTCAGATAGGAAGGACAGTTTGGCTGCTTGCTTTGTTCCTTTCCAGCTTTGTTCTTGCACACCAGAGCAGAAGACTCTGTGGGTCTGATATGTCCTTTGAAAATGCCTGAAAGAAAATTCATCTATTACATTATGTTAATGTTTTGTAGTGTTCTTTCTGATGAGTGGCTACATGTAAGGGCTGCTTTATTGTTCTGATATGGCAATAGCTGAATAAACTTTTTCCTCTTGAAGTCAGTTATCTCAATGGTTTTTACTTGGAATTACTTCCTTAATTGCTTAACACATGCTCATTAGGTGCTTTTCCTAGAACTGGTTTTGTCAAGATCAGATTTATTAGTGAGACTTGTCAAAAACCAGATTGTATATACCTGGTTGACTATCAGCAAGTTTCTTGCAATTAAAAATGCAGTGACGTTAAATTTCAAGTAATTGTAAGAAAAAAAATGAAAAACCTTGATGCCTTCAGTTGAGACTTTTTTTATTTCTTGGACCTCTGTGTCCTTAAACGTAGCTGAATGAGATGTGTGTGTTGCCTGTTAATGCTTAAGGAAAGCAACTGGTGGGGTTTTTTTTGGTGTAACTCTGGTTGATTGTTTTCACTTGTATCCTGTTGTGATAAAAGAAGGCTCCTGTTTTTGAGGTGTGGATGTACCTGGCACACATTTTACAGCAAAATGACATCCTGTAAGCTGGGGAAAATAGATAATGTTCCAGTTGAAAAATAAGCATTCTTTCTGATTCAAAATTTGGAATGTGAAATTATTTAGTAGTAGAACTGAGTATCTTTTGGTATGCTGCTTCTAAATGAAGCCTGAGAAGTCTTGTGAAACAGTGTACTCACGAGTTAGCTTGAACCAAAGGCCAGCACGTTACCCATTTCCAGAGCCTTTAGCTGCCCGTTGGACTCCTGACTGTAGCTCTGGTAAGATTTATGGATTGGTTTGGTTAAACCTTATCTTGAACAAGTGTAACTGCAGAGAATATATTAATGAAGGATATAATTAAGTGGCTTTACCAAAAAGCTGAAAAATGCTATAGGAGAAGAAACCCATTAGCCTGGAATAGCTACTACTGTAATTCCTTTACCCAGTTTTTGTACTGCGTGTGTGAAAATACTCTGGAGCTTTTAAATCTACTTAGGCATGGTTTTGTCTTGCTTCTTAGTAAAGATAAAGTTTATTGCATCCAGCTCTTCCATGCACTGAATTATGTGTTGTATCAGAAACGTAAACACAACAGCACAGTTTTGCTTGGGGGTTTATAGTCACTTGACTACAGAAAATGTAAAAGTGATACAAATTTATTCACCTGAGCAGTACTACACTAGATGGCAGGCTTGGTTATATGTAAGATGCAGGTACAGCTTCTCTGGGACCTTTTGGCCTGGTTTCTGTTAGTGCAGTGGAGGGGGAGCATGGCCAGTCTAATCTCGGGGTGTGTGTACGTGTCAATACGTTCCTAAAGACCTTTAACTTTGATATTAAGGAAGTTGTGCTGAAGATCCTTGAATTCCCTAGCACTGTTAATGCCTTTAATGCAGCCAAAGCAGAAATATTTATAGTAATTTTGCCTACTGGTACTTTCTCAAACTTAGGTGGATTAATATGAAGTCAGGAAATTTATTGTACAATTAAGGCTTATACCTATAAAATTGTTTTTATAATGCTTCTGGAATTTCATCAGGTATATCTTAAGGATCAAGGCTCTTTAGACATAGGCTTGGGGAGAAAACTGCTCTTTATGACTAAGTAATTGGCTTTTCTGCTCAGTTTTTGAGTTTAATGTGAATCATTTTGCCATCTAGAGAAAAGAGAGTTGAAGACAGAAATTTAATCAATTGTTACATTTTCTGTTGCTAAACTCAATTGCTGTCCCATACTTTGTACCTCATGTACAGTGTTGTGTAAGTTTGTCTTTTTGCAATGTGGTGTGGCGCCTTCTTTGCACTTCAAAAAAACCTGGTTTCTATTGTTGGGCTGATGCTTTATACATGAATTAAAAATATTTTTAAACTGTCAAATATTTTTAAAGCTGTTGTGTTCCTGACAGTAACACACGAGTGATTAAATATCCACAGCCTTTATTAGCGGATCAAGATGTCAGCCTAATTTGTCAGACTAACATCATTCAATTTCTTGCATTTCATGGCATAGTGTGTGTGGTGATGGGTGTTGTTGTGACAATTGATCATTTTTTCCTTTAAAGAGGGAGCTAACTCATAGCACAAAATGCCTTGCACTTGGTGGAAGTTTTTGGTAGTAAAAAGCTGACAGTTGCAGTGAAATGATTTCTGAACTGAGCACCTTTGGGGAGAACTTTGGTGTGGAGTTGCTGGTTCTTGTGGACAGTGTGGCTTCTCTGCTGTTGTTATCACTGGTATTAATAATGGTGCAGAAGCAGCATATGATGCTGAGATTCTAACAACACCGTGAAGCTATGGATTTCTTTAGAGGGCTCCTGTAACCACTCAGTCTGTGCAGAACTGGGGGCTGAAAGAAAAAGCCAGCTTTCTCACCAGGAAAAAATACCAGTGCAGCCTTCACGCTGGATTGCAGAAGGATTCTTGTTGGGCTCAGAATCGCTGTGGCGCCCCAGCAGAGACACATGTGGGTGCAAAGCCTCGTGCCCATCTCCTCTGCAGCGTGTACAGTCTGGAGGAACTGCCTGGGCTTTCCCTGCAGCACAGAGCTGGGAGCCTTACCAGGCGTTCCTTGGGCACGAGTGCTGCTCCTGAGGAATCTTGGGCCTTGCACTTGTATGGACACAGCTGGATTCCATGGATTCCTTCTTTGTGCTTTGAAATAACTCCACTTTTCTACAGAAAGCTCTGCTGTGCTATGTGGCACGTGGCCATGTCTCTGGCAGTGGTCTTGGCTGCATTCGTATGATTCTTCACTGAGGGGGAAGAAGTTGGATCATTACTCTAAAGAAGTTGTGGCTGAAGCACTAAAGTCTAGTCCTGACAGTTCCACTGAATCTACTCTGCTTGCATGAAGCTGGGAAACCATCCCTGTCTGTTTTCTCTCACACATTCTCTGACAGGGAAGTGGATCTGCTACCAGGTGGACAAATGACACTTGTGCCTCAGAAGACTGGAAAAATGCCTTTTCCTTCTTCGATAGCCTTAGATTTGATGAATTGACAGATGTTAAACTTTATTTTCCAGGGAAATGTATCCCAGTAGTGTATGCCTAGATGCCATGGAGGTGTTAAAACCTTGCATTTACTCACTTTACCTATCTTTTTCTTGCATGCTTAGCATTCCAATCCACTTTGCTTTATGCTAGCCCCGCTGCTGAAGCTGGGAGATGTGATCATGATCTGGGGGGCTTGTACTTGCATAGTCTTTTGTGCCAGCATTTGCAGGGACTCTCCAAAGGGTAGTTGAAGTTGTGGCACCCTTAAAAGTTACTGCAGAGCTTGTTTGCCTGCAAAGCACGCAGCAATCAATTGGTTTTCCTCTGGGGGCAGAACACTAGGGATAATAGAGCAAAAGCATCCCTCGGTCTGTGTTTGTCAAGATGCAAGTTGAAGGTCACACACATTTCTTTGAAGACAAAACTCAAAAAAACTGCAAACAAACAAAAGAATGTAAATAACAAAGCAGAATACAACCTTTTCCACCAAACCAATCCTGAAAAATCAAACCCAAACCCTTCCTCCCCGAGGAGAGTCAGGAATAAGCACTGTTGCTGGATGTGATGCTTGGCAGTTGTTTGTCTTCAGGGCTGAAAGCTGATGGTGTGGAATACAGAGCTGCCAGTCCTTTGTGTGTCTGGGCTAGTATGTTGTTCTGTATGGCTGTGCCGCTGCAAGATAATTTTTGAGTCTGTCAGTCCCTGTTCCAATGTGCATGTATTGAGGTGAGGGCAACTACTTCATGTCCTGCACTGGGAGCCCCCAGCTGGGATTGTGTCTTAGGTAGGGGTTGCCTGTGGTGGAACAACTCCCCCCGGTATTCCTTTGGAGAGACCAGCGGTAGGTAAGGGTAAAAGAAATCACATTATAGACATTTGAATACAAACAGAACACTGGTCTGTGAAAACTGGTATGTAATTCCATAACTCCTGGGCTTTGTACCCAGGGTTACTGTGCATCTCTCTGAAGCTGTCGAGTCCCCGGGGCTGGATAGAAGGTGTGCAGGCAGCACGGAGCAGAATCAGGGACTGCAGGTTCAGCTGCATCTCTACAGCAGCAAACTCTCAGGAAGGTTGTGCTGCAAACTGATTGCAAGAGCAGCTGCTTGCGGTGGAAAAGGGGGAGAGCAAAATGCCCTGTCTGTTGCACAGAGGGTGTAGGGTGTTGGCTGCAGGTGAACCCCATGTCACAGGGTGTTGTTCCATGGCTGATGGGCACTGCCGGGCCCTCCCGAGCTGCAGTGTGGTCCTCGGATGGACGGTCTGGGTCTTCAATTGGCAGCAAAATTAGAGTAAGAGCTTAGGCAAAAAAACTTGTATTTACCATTCCTAGAGCTTAGATGTTTTTTGTTGTTGTTGACTGTATTGAAAACTTTTGTATGCCTATGTAAAAAAAAAAAAACAAAACAAAACCATCAGTCTTTTAAGGACTGAAGACCATACAAAACAGACACTGCATTTATACAATATGATACTAAAGTTGTTGCAATTTTTTTAATTAGTAACAAATATTGCATGTTTAAAGTACTCATAGCTATTTTGCTGGGATGGTCAACTTGTCTCTCTTTGTGGCAAAGACTGGGCAAAACTTGGGTACAAAGATTCTGTGTTTTAGCTAAAGCGTAATGATTTCTGAATTCTAAACCTTAAGAGCCCAGAGGACTAGTAGCTTCTATTACATAGTCAGTGTATAACATGTAAGAGATTGCCTCATTTAAATCATTCTGTCTCCAAACACATGCTGCTCTTGGTGGGACAGGTGGTTAACAATAGGTCCGTGCAGGTGAGTTTTCCTGAGTGATCAAGAAGTATAAATTCCAAGATATCCTGTATCTCTAAAACTTAACCCTCCCTTAAGAGAGAGGATATTCTTCCCTCACCCCATACAGTAGATATCTTTGCGTAGGCATAAGACATGCCATTTTTATTTTATTTTATTTTTTGTTTTGTTTCATTTTGTTTTTTACAGACAGGCTGGTGGACAGGAGAGCATCTTCAGATAAGAATGTGGAGCCACATTCTGCTCCACAGAAAAGTCCTCCTGAAGATCCCTTTGGTTCTGTTCCTTTCATTTCTCACCCAGGCAAGTTACACCTGTAGCATCCCTACCTCCTCTATATATGTATACAGATGTACATATATATATATGTATGTATCTGCTGAAGTATGTACATGCGGTGAAATGACCAAAGAATGATAAAGGTGTTGGCTGCTTCATGACAGTGGATGGGGCAAAGAATTTTTTAGTATGTTGATTACCTCCAATTAAAAAAATGCTTTTGCATCCGGTTGCTGGTGCTTGTCCAGTGTACAGACTCCGTGGTCCTTGTGGTACAGACATGTTGGACCAGTGCAGTATGAACCACTTTACTGGAACCAGAAGCGCTCCTGCTAAAGGCTAATTTCTGGCTAAGAACAAATTTTAGTATTTCCCTGTAGTTTGCTTTCTCTAATTTCTGTAGTTTCTTTAGTTCTGCTCTCCCGCTGAGTTAAGACTCTGAGCTTCTGCTACATTTAATGCATAGCTTCAGTGCAAGTTGGGTCAAAACAAAATATCTGATGTTATCTGGGCTTTGTGGGCAGGGAGGAATGTTCATTACTGTGTTTCAGTTCACCTTTGGCTATCTTTACCTTGGATGGAAGCAAAAATAACATTATATGTGGATGTTGACTGTGAATGTGAAACTGCATCATCCTGCAACTTAATCCCCAGTTTTAACATTTGATCAGCACTTTACTAATTCCTTTTTCATAGCTGTGACAAAGTAAAGCCTATGTGACAGTTAAATGCTATATTCAATTACTTATGGAGCCACTTAGATGCCTACCTAAGCTCTGTTGAGAGTGCTTGTGTGATAAAGGTGCCTTAATATGACTCTTTAAAACCACTCTTCCAGAAGTTCAAAAGCTCAGGTGGTGTGCCTTGAAATAAATCACTGGGGGTCAGCCTAAGGGGAGCATCCATGTCTCCTTTTGGTTTCACCTTGCATTCCTGAAGATCTCCTGCTGCTACCAGGTGCTCCCATACTGTACATGGCCAAGAGCGAACAGGATAACGTTGGTGTATTCTGCAAGGCAGTTTGTAAAAATATCTCTGTGTCCCTCTCTGCTCCCGTTGTTAGAAAAACTGGAATTAATTCTGCTTGGTCTGTTACTGTGTTCTTAGTTTCTGGTTTTGTTCTGCTCACTCAGAAATGACAAGTTTGCCTTCTGTCCTCCCATTAATATTCAGTAGTTGAACACGATGTGGAAGCGGTTCAGGAGTGAAGAAATGCCTGGTCTCTGGGTGCGGTCTGTGGGAGGGAGTTGGGAAGGATTTACCCTAGAGCCCTCGTTAAAGAGGTTGCTTTGTTTTGTAAGTGATCCTGAATTGCAGTGCAAAATGAACAGCAATAGGTATGCTTCATCTGAGATGGTGACTATTGAGTGCTTAGTCACCTCCCTTCAGCATTCATACCTTCATGTCTAGGGAGTTTTCTCTTTCCTTGCCTTAGGTCCTAAAAAAACTGTATCTGCTCATTGCTGTTTTTCAGAAAATATAGCTTAGATTGTGATGGATGGCCTTGCTTTATTTTGTCATGTGCTATTTTTGTTACTTTGAATACAAGCTTTAAGTCCTGACATACTGAAAACCAAAGAGGGATGCCTTCTCTTACGACCACCAAAGTTCAGTCATGGTTGAAAAGCCAAACTGCTTGAGAAATGCTAAAAATTAGTTATGAACTGTGTTACCTGTTTCATTGGGGGGGAACCCCAAACCATACAAAAAAGTGTACATGCTGGTATTTTTAATTGTATTAACCATGAACTACACTTTGCAAACAAACCTGATATGATAAATGTTTAAATCTGAAGATGTCCTTTAAAAGCTGGTTTGTTTTCACTGTGGAATTGTTCCTAGAAATGCCTTGAAATGACGTGTTGTAAGACAACCAAGAAAAGCAGAATGATGTTGATTTAAACACACTTTAGTTCAGGCCTTCCTAGGACAAACTTGACAAATGTCCCTAATATCTTGATTTCCTCTTGTACTTAACACTTCTTTCTGGTTTCTTCCGTGTGATTGTAAAAGATTAACTGAGAAGTAAACCACACATGTGCCTTACTTGGGGTGTCAAAGGGAAGGAGTGAACGGAAGGTGGAGCAGAGGTTTCACTCTGTGAGCACAGTTCCAGCGTTCAGGTTGGAGACTGTCTCACTCGAGTTAGAGCAAAGTTTCCCCTCCATAGTGTAACATGGCTACAGTGCAGTTACAGAGTGTGTTATCACTATTCACCTGGGTTTCTGACTGCTGGATTTGGACCTCTGGATTTATGATGACGTGTTGATGTGCTCAATATAGACTATTTTTTTATTTTACTTTCTTAAAAAGTGACGTTCCTATTGCAGATGTGTTCTACTGTATTAACAACCTTTGAGTTGGAACTGGGGTGGTCTTCTGATTTGATTTTTCTGCTGTGTGACATAGGTCTCAGATTCAGAAAAGTTGTTGTATATGGGCTGTAGCTGAATAGAGTCACCCGGAGTATTTCTTTTGTTTCGGAGGCTTAAGGGTTCTGTGCTGAAAGCAGCGTTCAGCTAAAGTAGTTTCTATCACCAGATAAAAGATAGAAGCAAGAAGCTGAAGATCACATATCATTGTATGACCTAACAGCTTAGCATAAGGTGCTGGAAGTCCAGCAGAATAAGTGCTGTCAGGTACACTTACTTACACATGTCGGGGAAGGTGATGCAAGGGATGCAGAGGTGGAGATCTGAAACCTTTCATCATGGCTGGGAAGGACCCTGGGTTGCTGTGAGCCCTGGGGGTTTTCCTGTGGAGCTGAGTGCGTTTGAGGCCGCTGCTGCTGCAAGGATCCCTGAGCAGGAGAACCTGGAGCTGGATGGACTGAGGCTGCTTCTCCGCCAGAGCTTCTGTGCTTGCTCTTCTCAGGTGGGAATGGAGAACCAGCAACAACATGTGTCACTTAAGAGGCTGTGTGTGAAATGGACTAATCTATTGTTGGGTTCCTCTTGCTATCGTAGAATCACAGAATTGTCTAGGTTGGAAGGGACCTTTGAGATCATCTAGTCCAACCATCAACTCTGATTAAAAACAACCCCTCATTAACCCGTGTCACTAAGCACGGTGTCAGCCCAGCTTTTGAATCCCTCCAGGGATGATGCCTCAGCCACTTCCCTGGGCAGCCCATTCCAAGGCTTCAGAACACTTTCAGTGTGAAAAATTTTCCTGATATCCAGTTTCTGCTGCAGTTGATAGTAAAGCACCATAGAAACACTTAGTGTTACTTGCACTTGGTGTTTATTCTGTTAAAAAGTGTTTTCACAAGTACTACATGTGAACTTGCCACAGTTTTTTTTTTATGTCTAAATGTTTGTGGAAAACAGTAACAGCTTGGAACTTGAGACACCTGGAAAAGAAAAGTGGCTTGAGAAACAATTCCAATGCTGAGTCTCATACAAACAAAACTAACATTGGGAACTTCTTAGGAACAAGAAGAAAGCACAGTTGGATAGCCAGGAATGGGAGCAGGCACTTCATGTATGGAGAACTGTCTTCCGGTTTTTAAATGCCATGAAAAACTGGATGGTGACAGTGGAGAAACTGGCTCCTGGGGGCAGCGTTTTGGCATGGAAGCTTTTGGTTCCAGTGTGTGTTAACCAGCTTGTGCTGTAACATCCTTTGTTAACATCAAGGTCAGTGTTTCAGAGACACATTGTCTTGCTATCTTTCAAATTACAGGAAGGATATGTCATGACTATAGTACTGTTGTGTAATACTGCATAGTGCTGTTGATTGTGCTCTGTGGCCTTTTGCCATATTATATTTGTTTACACTAATTCTTTCTGGGATTAAACTGCCCTAGATTGCCTTTTGCTTCCCTCAGCTTAATACTGGAATTCAGAGAAGTAATAAAAAGATTTGATGGACTGAGTGGAGAAGTGGAGATGTTGGGAAACCGTGATGGGAATTTCTTTGCCAGTGCTGACCTGAAGCTGTCTGCGAGGTGTTGTGCTCCTGTGAAGAATCTCATGAGCCATCTTCTGGCTTGTCTTTGAGGGATAAGGCTCTAGTTGAGGTTACCTATTTGATGTTTCTGCTGCTGTTTGTAAAGCTCATCTTCTGTACTATAGAGGTGGTGCTTCTTGTCTGTAACTGCTGCGTGCCAGATCCCAGTGCAGTGGGAAGCAGCTGGAGACTGGGACAGAATACCTCCCTGAAAAGAACTCTGCTGCAGGAGCTCAATATTAGTGTTCACCCTCTTACTGCAGAAAAGTGTGTTCTGGCATGAAGAAACGTGGGTGACAACTATCTGTTTATTTACTTAATGTTATCGTGCTGCTAACGAGGTTTCAAACCACTGCAAGCTTCCATATGACAGCTTGGGAGACCTGGGACTACGGTACAGTCTGGACTTTTCAAAGAAACACAAGTCACTGTAATTTAGCAAGAAATTACAAATTTGAGAACAGAAGTAACAACAATACTTGAGCCAGCTTCCTCTGTGACACCAAAATCAATTCACGTTTCTGCGGCAGTTGATGTTCTTGAGTTGTTTGTTACAAGGTGCCCAGACCCACAACTCCCTATGGCTATTGTAACGTGACAATTAATATTAGTTCATTTGTACTACCTGAAAATACTGCTTATATTACCTTATCACCTCTCCTGGGCTATGGTTTCGGGTATTCTTCATGCTACTTGCTGAATGCAGGTTCAGGGTCTTTCCCTGGCTCAGGATCATCTTTAGACTTTACCTTTTCTACATAACATATCCAGAGTAAATTGAACTTATTTACACACCACAAGAATAAATGACTTGTGTGGGCTGTGCCAGTGGTGTGCTTTTTCTCTCCAAAATGAGTTTGTGGGGGTTCTTACTACTACTTTTCACCTTTCACTTGGCTTTTTTTGTAACAGCACACTTAAATAAGCATAACAATTAGAATATCTAAGCAATGGATACCAGGCAGAAATGCTTTGTTCTCCCACCTTTGTTCTTCTTGAAAATAAAGGTGGTAAGCAGTGTAAATCCATTACAATATCCAACAGCTGCTGCTCTGGCTGTTGTCAAAGACAGAGCACAGATTTAGTTGCAGCAGGCGGGTAATCCCTGGGCCTGACATGTGGCAAATTGTTCTGAAATGATGGTGGCAGTATGCTACCAATTCACAGAGAGCTTAGAGCCCTTCTGCCCTGCTCCTCCGCCACCCCCACAAGACCCCAAAATGATGAACCAGCAGAAGGCATGTAATTACTGCAGTTGTTAGGGGGAATTCATCCTCTTATAATCCCATGTCTCGAAAAAGAACATCAGAACAGAAAATTTCCTTGAAGATTGGGATCTTCTTATACGATTAAAGATGTTCCACCTGGCTCACATTTGAGCGAAGAACAATTGTCTCCTACAAGATGCAAACCTGATTAGAAGTGTGGTAATCTGAACACAGTACATTGCAAACAGATGTTACTCAACATTTTGCAGCTTCTTTGTATAAATATATATCTGACCAGTCTGCAGCGGTTCAGGCTGAGAAGATTGCATGAAATCAACATGACAGAACACTTCATTTTTAAAATCTGTTTGACCGGAGCATTAAATGGTCATTAACCAGGGAATTTTCCCTAATGGGGCATTGTTCCTATTTGTGGTGCTCCTTGCATTTGTTCAGTTTGCTGGCTTTTTTGGGAGCAAAAGAGGGGGAGCTGTTGTGCAGAAAACCAAAGTATTCCTGCTCTGGGTTTACGACTGACGGCCCTGTGGAGGATATGTGTGTTTCTCTGGCTCTGACACCAGCCTGCTTCTCTTTTCTCCCTGTTACTGGGACTAAACCAAAGGCACCGTGGACGAGAAGGTGTGTGCAGAGATGGTTTCTTTAAGACTAGCATCTTAGACTATGACACCTTAGGAAAGCCAAAGATAAAGCAAGGTACTTGCCCTTTCCTGAAGGAGACAAGTGTGGGTGCAGTGAGGGCACACACCACCCCCCCTTGAAAAACCTGAGAAATAAAAGTGTTTTCTTCAAAACGGTGCAGCAGGAGCAGTGGCTGCTCCCAGCACCCCCTGGTCTGTGCCCCTCACTTTCCTGCAGAGGTGTGAAACTGTAATTACATTGAGCTGTTACTGTACCCCACGTTTCTAATCACTGCAAATCAATGGGCTTTTCCATAACTCTGAGTCTGCACCCAGTACAGTGCTGTAGGCATCCTGCCGTGATAAAGCAGGAGTATTGAGGGCTGAAGAGCTACGCATCCAGAAATCACTTGCAGTGAAGTGCAGGGCTTGGAGCTGGTGAGCTAATGGGCAGTTAATTGCCTGCTGTTATGGCTGGAACAGTAAATAGGCTTGCAGGATCTTTGGGTGGCCTTGGAATGGAGATATGTCAGAAAATGTTTTCTCGTGTGCAGGGATGGACAGAAATGCACCAGCTTCCTTTTCCTGTACCCTTCCCCATCCTCTCTGTCATAGGGGCTGCTGTATCCAGTGGGCAATGGCTAATCCCCCCTGCCTTTGAACAGGGGGCCACAAAACTGGGTAGTGCCAAGACAGGGTGCTGTGTGGAAAGTGTTGTAAAAATGAACAAGATCTTCAAGCTTTCCATTACCTCGGTAGCTACTGGGGCACTGTCCTTGTCTCTGTCAGCGAGTGCTGTGCCCAGCAGGGCCTGGAGGAGTGGCCAGAGCCCCACCTGTGGGAACAAAGGGCACAGCCAGCGGGTGGTCTCTGCTGCGGGACACCCATCTCCAGCTCCTGGATTCCCAGGACTATGGAGAGAGGCTGGGATGGCTCATGTGCCAGCACTAATACATTGAGCGCAGTTTGGGAACCTGCTTGAAGTGTTTTGCCATGGGTTGTCCAGTGCTGTTTGCTGTGTGTTGTGTCCAGAGAGCTCTGCTGCCCAGTGCTGGGCACCCTGTGCCCTGAGTGACCTGTTCCTGCTTGTGTCTTGGTGGTGTCTGTGGTGGTTTGTGTTCCAGTGAGTGCGACTGCAGCAGCAATTAACAAATAACATTTAGGCCTTTCGGGTGGCCTGCTATATTACAGACACTGTGGTTTGGCTCTTGGCTTTAAAAAAATTGCTTTATAAATTGCTTTATAAACTGTTTTCTGCATATAGAAATGATGTGCAAAGGTATAATGATTCCTTGAGAGCTTAAACTCACGTGGACGTTGACATATGGAAAAGGTTTGGGGTTTTTGTTGTGTAAGTGATGTTAATGTCTACCATAGAAATATTTCTCTTTTCCTCTCCTTTTAAATCTAATTGTATTTTTGTTCACATAAGTGTTTCAATAAACATTGGAAACAGCAGGATTTGGAAGATAGGGGGTTATATAGTGCAATGTGAAGGCTGTACCTTTGGGAAATCTAAAGTAAGCAGCCAAATAATCCAGATTCTAATTTAGTGGGCAAAGCAAATGTGTAGTATTAAAAATTACAGTAGATAAGAAGCAATCTGACACCAGAAGCAAACAAGAAACTGCTCAAAGCCCTAATCACCTGATGGTTTTAGTCATTCTGTTCATCTTGGTTTTAAATCCGTACTTAAAATAAATTGCTCTGAATTTTTAGTGTTATTTTAAGTGTGATTGCAAAGAGCAAAATGGCTACTGGATGAAGAAATCAGCTACTAATGCCTTTAAAAAAAAAGGAAGAAACTGCTCTTGTAAAACTTGAATGTTCTGGTTTAAGCTGGAGAATAGAAAGAAAAAAGATGTGCCCTGGCTGTGGTCCCCCCCAAAGGGTGGTACCCCCACAGCTGGAGTGGCTGATGCAGCCTCACGTCAGGATATTGCACCCAAATTTTCCGTAGCTGCTCTGTCTGCCAAGAGTTCAATTACCACCGCTGTTCCTAGCGCTACGTGTTCAATTAGACATTCTCGAAGCAGCGTGGCTGCCATGTGATCTGTGTCCTAGAGAAAAGGACAAATGTGCTTTCCCCTACTGAGACCAAGTGTTTCACTTCTCCTCCTGCTCCTTCTCTTCAAACGGAAACCCCACACTTGGTTACGCTCCCCAGAACATCTCTGGGCAGCAACGGGGCTCCCACGCGGGGAGACATGAGTTGTGCATGAGTCTGATGAGTGCCACACACTTGCTTTACTGATGCAAAGTTTTTCCTGCTCCCCATGTTTCTGAGCTGAACACCCCATGGAGGAGCCCTCGGTGAATCGTTCTCTCAGCAGGAGTGGAGGGGTTGGAGTCAAATGAGTAAATAGCTACATTTCCTTCCCAGAGCGACACTGAGCTGGCAGATCCTATTTAGAAACAAAAAATAAAGTTAATTTTAGTTAAAGCAATGGGGTTTTTTCTGCCTCGGTAGCTACACTGGAAGTTAGAAGGTGCTGAATGAGAAGACATTCTCTGAGCATAGGTTTGCCAGGGCAAGAATTGCTTTTGCTTGTTTGTGCTTAAATTAGGCAGAAGTTGTTGCTATCGCAGCATCTCTGTCTCCATGTAGTTATGTTAACCAGTGACCTTGCCATCTCCCCATGGGGACTGGTGTCTTGTCCCTTTGTGTGCCTTAAAAGACACCAATGAGGCAAAAGTCCCCAGAGCCCAGGTCTCTGCTGGAGGTGCTGGCAGGCTCCAGGTCCCTCTGCTTCATCTCCTGGAAGGAGTGGGTGTCCCTGGGGGCAGAACAGAGATTGTGACCTCATGTCATCTTCCCTGCAGCTTGGACGTGAACAAACTTCTTCTCTTGCCCAGGCCCTGGCTTTCACAGACCTTAGAGGAGTCTAATTATTGTGGAGGTGTTGGATAGGATTGCCTCGTTAGGGAAGGGTGGGAGGGGAAAGGCTGGTGACTAAGTGTCACATGCTCATTTCCCTTCTGAAAGGGCACTGAATGTGTCATTCATGCCACATGTACTTGACTGTGTGGTGAAAGTCTTTGTACAGTCCTGGAGAACCCCTCCGAAAGGCACGTGTGAAGGGCTGGGTATGTCAATAAGGTGTGTTTGCTCTGGTGTGCAGCACCCAGCAGATGGTTGGGAGACCCACAGAGCAGAGCCTGCTGAGGGTAAAACCATACCTGAGATCTGAAGTGAATTCCCTGAAATTGCTAAATACTTTTCTTTTGCCAGTGCTGACCGTTTTCACGGCTAGAGCAGTAAGTTTGTCACAGCTGATGAGCAAAGCAGAAGCACTTCAAGAAATGGGGAGTTTGCTTTAAAAAACCCACAGCCCAATTGAAAACGTGTCAAGTGCTCTGGTTCCTGGGAGCAGACGCCTGAGGAATGTGTACAGAGCTGGCTCTGGAGGTCACCTGGGTCCATTTCCCCTCCCTGCCATGTCCCCAAAATACTAGGACTGTATTTCTAGACACATTGTGCTCGAGAGTACAGCCAGGAGGTCTGACTGATGAGCACTTTTATGAGTGTTGCTTGAAATATGACATCTGGTTTTACCCCATTTCCCTCAGTGCAGAATATATGTCCCTGTCAGCTCGTGGTGTGTGTGGCTATGGCAAGCGTGGAGTAAGTGTTGACTTTAAGACTATTTCATGTTTTGTTTTGCATTTTTCTTCGGACCTGCAGGTTCCCCTGGCAGACAAGTGGATAACCCAGCCAGCAATCAAGGGAATAATGTAGGGACCCCAACCAAGGCTGGAAAACTGAGCCACGCTTTTAGAGACCCCCGTCCAGGGAGGAAAACCGCAGAGGGACAAGTGACAAAGGGTGGTGATGAGTCAGAGAGTGATTTTGAGTCTGATCCTCCTTCTCCCAAGAGCAGCGAGGAAGAAGAAGAACAGGAGGATGAAGAAGTCTTGCAAGGAGAGAATGGAGACTTCAATGATGACAACGACACAGAACCAGAGAATTTAGGCCACCGACCTCTCCTCATGGACTCTGAGGAAGAGGTGGAGGAAGAGGAGGAAGAAAAGCAAAGTTCTGACTCCGATTCTGATCGTACCAAGCACAAACCTGTGGATGAGCTCCTGAGCAGTAGATTCAGAGATGGCATGGGCAGCAGTGAAATCAAGGAGCCTGGTTCACTGCACGTGTCCTTGTCTGAGGCCCCAAGCACTGTAACCAAGGAGAACCCTGGCCAAGAATTCGATGTGTTTGGGGCAGTGCCCTTTTTCACTCTGCAGCCTCAGGCAAGAGAGAAGATGGACAAAGATGTCTCTTCTCAGGTGGCTTTTCCCAGCCTGAACCAAGAGCAGGATGACTTTGATGTTTTCACAAAAGCCCCCTTCAGCAAAAAAGCATCTCTGCCCGATGGCCAGGTGTCAGGAACTGAGCCTCTGCTCTCCCCCGCCTCTCCACGGAGCGTCGATGTTTTTGGCTGCACCCCATTTCAGCCTTCCCTTCTCCCCAAGACTGGTGGGAGCAAAGAGGACCTGTTTGGGCTGGTTCCTTTTGAAGAGATCACGGGGAGTCAGCAGCAGAAGGTGAAGCAGCAACGTAACCTGCAGAAACTTTCTTCTCGCCAGAGGCGCATGAAACAGGACGTCTCGAAGACCAACGGGAAGCGGCACCACGGCACCCCGACCACCGCGAAAAAGGGGTTGAAGCCCAGTTTCCGCACCCCCGAGAGAGTCCGCAGGCACAAGAAGGCGGGCCGCAGGGACTCGCAGAGCAGCAACGAGTTCCTGACTATCTCTGACTCCAAAGAGAACATCAGCATGGCGTTGACGGACAGCAAAGACCGAGCCAACCCTCTGCAGGCAGATGAGAGTCTGCTAGATCCTTTCGGAGCCAAACCCTTCCACCCGCCGGACCTGATGCGGCACCCCCAGCACCAAGGGTTCGGGGATGGCCGCGGGGATCACGGCACGGTGGTAGTGGCTGGTAGACCCCGGCAGAGCTCCTTGCACGGGGCCATTCATGGTGGTGACGGGCTGAAAACAGATGACTTTGGTGCGGTGCCCTTCACTGAGCTGGTTGTGCAGAGGACACAGAGCCAGCAGCAGCAGCCTCTGGAGTTAGATCCCTTTGGAGCCGCTCCGTTCCCTTCCAAACAGTAAATGCTTCCAAGGGGTTTCCCCCCTCCACCTGTCCGAGTTACTCAATAGAGGTTTTAATTAGTGGCATAATTTATCTGATTGAATTGAGAGGGATGTGGGTTGTATGGTTTGTTCAAGTTCAAGAAGGCATGGCCAACTTGAGTGATGAAATTTAGAACGATGGCAGATTCTTATTGGTGATTTTTGGGGTTTTTTTGGAGAGAAACAGAAAAAGCAAAAGAGGAGCATCATCCTGTTGTTGTGAGGGATGGCTCCCAGAATGAAAAGAGGAATCAGGTGTGAAGGGGTGTCTGTCACTGACTTTGGGCCCTGGAACATGCTGTCCTTCTGCACTTTTGCGTGGCCTTTTCAGTCCTCTGGGCTGTGCTGAGAGGGCCCGTGGAAAACACTTGACGTACCAGTGGGCTCGTGGAACCACAGCAGTTCTTCACCTCTCAGCCACAGTAGACCCAAGAACCAAAACGTACTAATACCCAGATTGAGCTACTGGAAATAGCTGAGTCTTTGCTTCCTAGGTGACATCTGCCTTTATGGATAATAAAAACTAAGGAGCTGTGGCCCAGGATTCCAGAGCACAGCTGTGGCTTGGCACCTGGCAGACATCTATGCAGCTGCAGAGGTCAAAGGCAGATGATTTTATGATTTTTTTTTGTGTGCCTAAACGTTCCTTTTTTTGTTTTGTTTTGGTTTTTTTACAGTAAGTGCCATTAATGTAGAATATCAAACTGGAAGTTTAGAGTTAAAGACACAGAGAATATAATGGTTTGTGGGAGGAAAAGCCCGAGTTCGGGGGGTGAACCAGCAGGGCCACAGACAGCGTTTGCAGCACTTTGGAGACTACTCAGCACAGGGGGAGGCTGGTGTGCGCCAGGAGATCCTCTGGCACATACTGAGTATTTCACAGGACTTGACTGTGAGATGCAGCCATCAGATTTATTTCATTACAAATTGGGATTTGTGTCCAAAAATACCATTTTTTTTTCCCTCTTAGATTTTTATTGCAAAGAAAACATGTATTCTTTCAAACCTGTTGTTTTTTAAAAGAGTAATAATTTTATGCAATGACTGTAACCGAATCTTCTTTTAAGTTCTGGAGATCTGGTGTTGTACTTAAGTGTATTTTATAAGAAAGTTTTGCTAAATGCACTGAGCTTTGCAGAAACTTCTCTGGGGCGGGATGTGTTTGGGATCAGCGGGAGCTGCGTTTCACACCACGAAGCCTTACAGGCGGGACCCGCTCCTGCCCCACAGCACCGCGGGAGGTTGGCTGGGCCCAACGGGGTGCGCGGTGCTGCCGGGGAGGTGATGGGAAGAGTCTCATGGAGGAGATCTCACTAGGGCATTGGCAAATGTCACGCCACGCTGGCACTCCGGACGCTCCCTGTTGCCTTTTCCATGGCCATCCCAAAGAGGAGGGGGAAGGAGGTTGTCTCTTGTCTCAACTTCGTACCCCACTCCACTGAACACTGAACTGATAGTTGGATGTTTATATTTGGAGAACATAAGGGTTCCTGGTTGTGTGTGTCCCCCCCTTTCACTGGAGGTAAAGTGAAATATTTAGGGTTGGTTTTTTTCTTCCCCCTGCTCCCCCCTGCCAAAGTCGTTCTCCTGCTGGTTCCACAGTCGCCTTGAGATCTGTGAGGGTGTGAGTGGATCCCTTACAATATTTGCTGAAAACAACACATGAAAACCACATCACTTGGCTCCTTTGGGGGTTGGTTGGACCGAACGCTCCCTCGGATCCATGTGGGACCTGGAACTGGAAAGTAGCTCATACCTGTCTGTACACCTGCGTTACCTTGATCTTCCTTGGTTTCCTTTTTCTCCCGAGGGAAGAGTGGAGTATCACAGCTGGTGAAGTACGCCTGCTTCAGGCTCAGAAATTAAGCTCTTAGGAGGTGACAAGTAGAAACGTTCCAACTCTCTTTGCACAGGAGTTTCTTAGGCTTGATTACTGCTGTTCTCACCTGGGGGTTTTTGTGCCAAAGGCTGTCAGAAGCGCACGCCAAGTTTTGTAGCATTTTCTGATACTCAGGTTAACTGTCTTGTCTTTTTGTTGTTGTCCTTCCTCTGCACGTGCTTATGAGCTGCCTCCTCCTGAACGGGCGCCTCCCCGGCGAGCCCTGGGAACAGAATGACATGACACATGGGGCGGGCAGGTGGAAATAAAATGGGAATAAACCCACAGGCAACTGACCCCTGCTCTCAGATGTGGTTAGTCCTCACCTGAGCCACAGCTTTTGTGGGGCTGGGAGGGATCAGGCTGTGCTTGGCCTAAATATTCAGGTGAATTAAGAATGGAAGGAAGCGTGTTTGGGCTTTGTCTGTTTGCCCTGTGCTGAGGAGCGCCCCAGGCTGTCCTGGTGGGATGGTTTGGTTTGTGGCAGAGGGTCCACAGAGGCTGTTATGGGACAGGGAAGGTGACAGGAGGGTGTGCACAGGCACCGAGAGACCAGAGAAAAGAAAAGTGTAAACTCGAGGTACGCTGACACTGGCATTGTGCCTCTGGCTGCACGTGAGTTATGGCCAATAGATTTGCTTTATAATGGCCTTAATAAACTTTGTTCTTCGTATTCTAGTTCTGGAACAGGTTTTTCCATAAACATAACTTTTTGGTTTCTAGAGTTAAAGTTATTTTATCCTTTCTTGTGACTGAAAGAGATTCGTATGCCTGGCTACGTTGACTTTGCTTGGTATGTATTGTTTTGACACAATTCAACCCAAGTTTGGGTTCGATTTCAGCAAGGACCCACTGTTCAACAGACGAAATGTGGTACTGGCGGGGAAGGTGGTGTCCTTTTGCCTTCATCTGTGTGCGTGCCCATGTGTGTGCTTGCCACAGAGTGTATCCTGACTTCCCTGAGGCCCGGGACAGCCGGACACGCGCCATCCTGTCAGTGAGGCCAGGGGCTGGCACGTCCCTTCCCACCCCAAACGGATGGTTGCAGCTTTCCTTTCAGCGCGCTGCGTGGGGGAACCACAGGCCTTTAAGAATGAGCTGCTTGAGAGAGAGTGTGTCAAAAGGTACGGAGAAGCCCTTGGTGCTTGTGGTCATTGACAGGAAAACGAAACCGTGGTGTTTCTCTGCAGAGTCTCAGAGGGCACGAGGAGGGGGCGGCTGCTCTGCCCCACCGGCAGGTACCAGCTCTGGAGGAAGTGACTTTGAATCCTTTGGGGTGTCCCAGTCAGTAAAACCAAGTACTGTGAAAATACGTTGATATATTTGCTACTGTGAGAATAAGAGTTTATCTGGAATTTTTTTTTTTTATACTATAGGGTGTATTTTTATATATGAAAGGTATATATAAAACATACACGTGCTCGCACACATCATGTGTCTCTCGGAGTTGCTGGTTCTCGGTGACAGAGCAGCCCCAATCACTTCCGTGTGATTTGAGGGAGCGAATATGAGTGAAAGCTGCAAAAGAATAAAAACTGTGGAGGGTGGCTGCTGTGTTACTTTTCTGTAGTGTTGTTTTGAAAGGAAAATCAAGGAAAGGGTGTGTATAGCAAAGTTTATGACTAAGGCATCACCTGGTATTAAGGAGCATAAGAACTATTTTAAAATTGCTGGCATTCAGCTTTTAAGTGCACTTTCCTGAACTAGACTTCCATTTCTTGTTAGACTTCAAGTTTCTAAAGCTTTTTTGTGTACCACTAAACAGAGAACTTTTAACTTTTTTTGTGAAACTGATGTACGTCATAAAATACTTGCAGTTGTTTAAATAAACAAAGGTGATAACAGTGGCTTTGCAGACCTCCTTAAACCATCGCGTTACCGACTGCTCACCTTCGGGCTTCAGTTTCCCGGCTACAAGCGATGCTGTCTCTGCTGATGGTGTTTTGTGGCTGTGGCTCCTGTCACCATCAAAAAATGTTTAAAAAAAATACCTGTATTTGCTGCCCAGTCAATCATCTTTCTTTGTCCCTGTTGATCGTGTACTATTTTTACTTCCATAGGTTCAGTATTACTCTTTAAAGCCTTCCTGCAGGAAGGCTTTAAGAAGGACACGTCCTGGTTCCTGGGCAGTAGCAGAAGCTCAGTTCTTTCTCCACAGCCCAGAGGTGAGGGGCAGCTCCCAGTGCCCCCTCCCAGCACTTCCTCCTGTGACTAATGAAAACGACATCATTTTTGTGCGACTTGACCCCCTCCTAGCAATTGTCTACCAGAGAGGTTTGCTCTTGTGCTGATTTCACCCTTGGGTAAGCTGAAGTACGAGTGAGAACAGTGAAGATGAGACGGGCTCAGTTCTGACTGCTCCATCTTCCACCAGTTGCCCGTCTCAGTCCCAGTTTGTTACCAGCACATCCCTGAGGAAATAAGGTTTAACCGGAGGCTGCAGCTGAAATGAAATCAAACAACCCTGGCAGTTAAATTCTTGCATTAGTTAGAATAGTTAATTGAGTCAGTAGTTTAGTTAGTCAGCTAACGGGGTCCCTTCCATCTGCCCCTGCTCTGAAGGCTCTGCAGAGGGCGAGGGGCAGAGGTCACGGGGTAGTCCTGAGGGTTTACTGGTACTAAATGTTCTGATAGGCCGTGGTCAGAGCTTTTCTGCCCATGACATCTCTGACAGAGGGCTGGTTTTCAGCCCCTGCAGTTATGAAAGCAGTTAAAAAGTGTTCTGGCTCCAGTTTCCTGTTGTGTATTTGCAGCGTGACTGGCTGCTGGCGCTGGATTTCTCACCGCTGGCTTTTGTGGGCAGTGGAACTAATTCTGTTGGGGCAAGAGCAGGTTCATAAAGCGGAGGTGGGAAACGGGTGTTTCACCCAAGGCAGAGCCAGGATGAGCCGTTCCTTCTCCCTTTGACAAAGGCCCAGAAACAGAAATGGCTTGAGATCTTAAGATACAAACAAGACCCTGCTTGGAAACGAGAGCTAAAGGGGGGAGGTTGCAAAGCTGAGTCCATGAGCAGATTCACCTGGAGACACTCCTCGAAAACACACACAGGCAGTAAATGAGTGGAATATACAGAGGCAGTACTGAACAGCCCAGCACAAACCCTGCCCTGCCCCTCCCTCAGGAGTCCCCCTGGACACTGAAAACCCCCGGGAGGTGACAGAAATCAGGCAGTCGAGCAATTCACATCTGTCCTTTTGCTGTGAGAGAGGCAGGAATGGTGTTACACCAAGTAACCACCCAATGAACTGAAATTTATTTACAGGTTCAGTATGTACAGAACAGACCGCCATGCAGCGCGATACATTTTGTCAGGGTCATAAAAACGTACAGCTTTGCAGTCAGTTTCCTTATCCAATGAAAACCGCTACAGCAGTTAGAGTTTACATAAAAAAAATACATTAGCAAACTATAAATTAGAGTGCTTTCAGTACACAGACACATTCTTCAAATATTACTGTTCACATAACACTGGAAACAAGCTTTTATACTTGCAGGTTCCTTGTCAGGCTTCAGTAGTAGTAATTAGTGCACTTGAGACTTGCTTGGCTGTCAAGTTTAAAAAAAAAAAACAAACAACAATCAAAAAAATCAGTGTTTACGGCGAAAGGCTCAAAGGTCTGGGAGTTGCACGTTAAATGCAACATCAGTTCTTGCCACTACTTGGTTCTGGGTTTGGAAAAAAACCAAACCACCCAGTGACCTGAAGAGGCAGTCAGTGTTCCTCCAGCACACCAGCGCGGTCGGTGACCTGCCTTCTACACCCCCAATGAGCATCTTGGTGCCCAATGGTACTTTTCCATGGGGATTCCACACCTCCTGCCCTGCCCAGGTAACTCAGTCCCATCGAGGGAAAACCCTCTCCAAGGGCCAAGGGGTCACCGCTCAGCAGGGACGAGGACAACAGTTCATTAAGGTCAGGCAGCGTTGAGCAAGGCTGGTAAAGGCTTCCCCATGGCATGGCCAGCTCCTCCTCGGCCTCGAGTGCAAGACAAGTGGTTTGAAGTCTTCCAAGGCCCCGGTGGGTGTGTGTTACACGAGCTGTTGTCAGACCATCACCAAGTGGGAGAGAAGGTGCCTGTGAAGGCCACGCTGCAGGTAACGTGGGGAGCTGCGATGAGGGCAGCTCGGGTGGTTTATAATCCCAGGAGAGACTGTTTCTGCCTGTAGTCACAGCAGAAAGAGTCCGGGGGGATCTCTGCTTTCTGACACCAGCCACGCCAATGGATCTGTGTCCTGTAGCAGCTCTGGTCTGGGGTGAGGTCATAACAGCATCTCGGGGCAAGCAAAGGCAGAACAGCTACTCTGGCCCCATGTCCATCTCCAAAGGGCTAGTGCTGACTAACACTTGATCGTGAAAAGCAGCAGCATTTGCTGCCGCTGCTCAGCTGAACTGCAAACACAGGCACAGCTGCTATACAGAAGCCACTTGAAAATGTTGATTCTAACCCAAAAAGCCCAAATCCAATCATATTTGAAAAAAAAACAAACCAAATATTGAGTTTATCAGGCTGAGCTACAGCGATCTGATGACCTGCGCTTCTCGTGTCTCCCCACTGCTGGGTTTATAAGAGATGGTTTCACGGCAGATTCTAAAACCCAGGGCAACCCTTTTTACTGCAACGAGCTGATGGCAATAACTCACTCTGGGTGACAAAGTCTGTGAGCACAGAACGACACCTCCCCTGTTACAAGGCCAAGGGTCAGAGATCTGATTCCCCAGCAGGTTCACTGCCCAGGGGGTGTTACTTCCTCCTGTTAAACAAGGTTAACTTAAAAACCAAAAGTATCTCAGCAACTGTACTGGTTGCAAGAACACACGGGCTTAGGGCTACTCCTGAAACGCTTCAGAATTCTGAATTACTGGAGGGATCTAGAGAAACTTCTTGAAGTAATGGCACTATCTGTGTTGGGGGAGGCAATTTTTGAGCTCCAAAATGAAGATTTAGTGATGGCAGACAAACGTGATCTTCTCTTCCAGACAAAAAGAGCTTGTCCAGAAAAGTACAAGAGTCCAGTGAGTTCAGTTCCAGCCATACCGTACCGATGCTGAAGTGTAAACACGTCACTCAGACAAAGGCTCCAGCTGTAGCACTGACCGAGATCCCAGAGCAGGTCCCACCGTCACCACGGTTTCACAGGGACGCTGCCAGGAGCTGTTTCTTAATGATGCGCTTGAACACAACCTGAAAAGCTGGGCCGTGGACCTGTTCACTCAGGAAGGGTAATTACTTCTGTTGTTGGTGTTCACCAAGCAAAAACAAAAATACTGCTGTGACCCCAGGTCTGAGTTTTATGGCCCACCTTTCATCGTCCCACTGCAGGAAGACCAGTGTGGTGCTTGGTTGCAGAACAGGAACTGAACGTCGGCTCCTGGGCAGCGCTGGTGGTTTCTTCACAACTCGTAATACACCATCCCAGCAAGCGGGTAACAGCCGAGAAGTCAGAAAAGGAACTGCCTCAGTGCTTAACCTCAGAGCTCAGCTCATTAGACAAGGTCCAGACATCTCATCCCAGCGCCTCTGAAATACAGCAGGAAACAGGTTTTGTCACTTACTATTGGCAGCAAAAGTCTCAGCTCTTACCCGATTTCCAAAGAGTCCGGGTCAAGGCTTAGGAGGATGAAAACCTGACAAAAGCCTGAGGAAAAGGCTACTTGGGAACCGATTCTAATGCTGGCTTAAGGCTCTGAGAATTGTCAAAGAGAGCCAGGGGGATCCAGCAGAGCTGTGTCCCGTCTCTGCCAGTCAGCACTGGCTGTGGGGAAGGTAATGAGGGAGGCTGCTGGAACTTGTGGCAAGTGAAAAGCAGGATCAATTAACCCAATACCTGTGAGGTATTATATTCCCCTGCGTACAAGAACTGCCCTACCTGCTCTCAGAGGTCCGCGCTGTACTCGGGACAGGGCTTGCTGTGTCGGTATTGCATGATGTACACCGTGGACTGGTGCCACCAGTACAGCATCACCACTGCCAGGATGTGCCACACCTGGTGGCTCGAGCCGAGGTAGTTCAGCTGTCCTGTGGGGAGGCGAAAGGGCGAGTGGTTACGTCGCTAAATTCAGCAGTAACTTACACAATACAATTAGCAATCGGTCTCCTCCACAGCTCAGCTACGCGCTCCCCTCGCTGGGAGGCACTGGAAGTTCTTTAACAAACTTCATCAGAAGTTGTCAGCCACCTTTTGATGCAACGACACACAATGTTTTACTCCATGTGAGAACACCTCATGTAGAACGTGGTCAACCTGTTCTCTCACAGGAAGCTCAGGACTCACAGTGAGGACTGTGACACTGCAGGAAGCTTAACTGCAGAAAAAAAAAAACCACCCAGAAGAGAATTTCCTACCTGGGAAGTATCTTTCTGGAACTTTGGAAATATAGAAGAGAAAAGCTACAGCAGCGATGAAGTACATGACAACTACACGCGGAGCAAACTCCTGCAAAAGAAAAGGAAGCTCTCCTATTCTGTTAGGGGGTAAAAATGGGGAGGGGGGGAAGTCTCTAAAGATAAAAAGGCAAAAGGCATCCCAAAACTGAATGTTACCTCACTGCCCATGTTACCTGCAGACAAAATCTAACAGCAAAGCAAGCGCCAAAGTTGGGGAAAATCTAAATGGGAAGCAACTCGTTTCATCACAACCTCCCTGCTTCAGCACACAAGTAGCTGGTGCTTCTGTGCAGCCCTGAAATCTGTCAGGACAAGGACATCTTCCAGCGCACAGGGTGGCCAGGGCGTGTGAGAAGGATGACCTCAGTGCAAAGTCTCCTTTACTGGCTGGGATTGCAGGTGCTGGAACCCAAGGCCACAGGAGCACTACATGCTGGGTGGTAAATAATCAAGCAACCCATTCACCAGTTCCTTTTTGTTTTCCTTAAGAGAGAGTTTTCTTACCAGAACTGAAGTGTTTTTCTGAAGTATGGAAGCAAAACGTCTACCATACCCACTACAGCAGCGCAAACTACATGGGGAAGACATGGGGGGACAACCACTATTTACCTGATCTTTAGAAGGCCCATGATCAGTGCCCTGTCTACAGACTACATACACTCCTAACTGCTGCTCTTCCCCACTCCACAGCGGCTCCAGACTGGGCTAAGCCATCACCCCAGGGGACAGTCCTCCAGCTGGGCCACTCTAAGAACGCGCTGTCACTGCTGGCCATGGAAAAGAAATGTTTTCTTCAGCACAATGAGGGCCCTGGGTAATGGCAATGGTTTCTGGGGGTTTCACAGCAGGGGACACTTCACTGTCTTTAGCTGCTGCTTGTTTTTCAGAGCATAATTCTAAGTGGTAAAACAAGAACAGGAAAATAGTTCTGTAACTTCACAGTGATGTTAAATGAGGGTTGTGTAAGAGACAGAGGGCTGAGTAGGCAAATACAGAGTTTTGCTGCCAGCCCAGGGAACAGAAGAGGGAGCAAATAATCACCCCATCAACGTCTTCTGGCTCCCCTCCCATCTGGGACTGTGGAGGCGGATGGCCCAGAGCGCTCTGCACAGCAGCCTGACAGATTCCCAGCCTGTTCCGCAGCCGACTCAGCTCTTCCCTCCTGTCCCTGGCCCTGGGGAGAGCCAGGGTGCGGCCCACCCACACAGTCTGGTCCTCAGGCAGGTCTGCTCGCTCCCACTCCTCTCCAGTTTCTCTTCTCACACCGCAGTTTTCCACGACTAAAGCAGGTTTGATCTACTCAGCCTGTTCACTGTTTCTCAGTAAAGTCCTAAGTGCTTGCATTCGGATCATATTGTCCAACAGAAATTCTGTGCTCAAAGAAATCTTAATTACCACTGCTTCCCCTTCATTTCCCAAAGTGGAAGAAGACTGAAAGAAGTGAAAAGCAACAGGGAATTTTATTTCCTTCTTTTTTTCCTTTACCTGGACAATAGATGCACCGATGCCGCCGTTGAGCCAAACCCAGTGGACGGTGGGAATAATTCCATATCCAGACACTGAGCAAAAGATGATGGAGCGCAGTCTGTGCCACTGTTGCGTGAGGTAACTGGGATGAATCTGAGCGAAAAACACTGCCAAGATCATTGCCAGCACAGTGATTAAATATACCTGACGCCAGTACTGAGGGGAAAAAAAAACCAGAAACAAAAGCAAGTTTGTGGGTGTTCCCATCATGAGTAAAAGGAAACTTTGCACAGGATGTTTACATTACTAAAAGTAAGGAGGTATCAATTCTCCTGTCCCTGCTGGGAGCATGACAGTAGGGTCTGAATGAAGGGACTTGTATTTATCAGCTGACAGTGAGGGAAGGGACTCCATCGCTTGGGCACACCTGGTAGAACATCACTTACACCAAGCAGTGCCTTCACCAAAACATTTTAACTACACTCTGCCCAAGTGAACTTGTCCACTCCCACATCACTGCATCCCTCGTGGGCATGGATGTAATCCAGGCCGCTGACGGGAATCAGTTTTACTTGTCCTCTCTCAGAGAGAGATAAAATCACCCCGTTTCTGCCTCACATAGGTTACCTCGTGGGAAACGACGTTTAAACTCTTTGTGATTGGGACACATCCCATAATCTGCCTCGTGCATCTGATAAAGGTAGGACCTGTAAAGTTTACCCTGCCTTCATATATGTTGAAATATTTTCTTGAGGTTTGTGTGATGGACAGCTCGAAAGGCGGATCTCAATTTGCCTGTCCCTTCAACAAGCAGAGTTCTGCTCCTGTCAGAAGGAACGTGCTTCAGCCTCCATCCCCGTCTCCTGACTAATGTTCTATTTGGACACCCTGCAATGTACCCCCTTCCTCTGACATGGACACGACAACAGTGAGACCTCAGGAACTCAGTGTTATGTGAACAAGTGCTTCAAACTTACGTTGTTACAGTAAAATGCATAGAACACCCCTGACACGTAGCAGCCCAGGATGCCAATGGAAATTCCTGCATAATCTAAGGCCATCCATCGTCGGCTGGTTTTCTCTGAGCGGTGACAGCAGAAAAGGTGATACCCAACCGAGCAGAGCATGCAGACCTACACAAACGTTCAAACAAGGATGCATCAGTTTCTTAAAAGTTAACGAGAAGCATCACAAGCTTCAACTCTGAAGCTTAGAGCTGCATGTCTTGTAGTGCAAGTTGGTGTAGGTAATTATGATCTCTGCCAGTAATCAACAGACACTAACACAGGCTTCTCTGGTGGATGGAAGAAGGAACAGAAAACTTGGCAAGACTTGATAACCCCAAGTTGCACAGCTGAAAAAAGACGACAAGGCCAAGGGCCAAAGGAGGAGCCAGGAGAGCAGGGAGCAGGGCCATGTCTGCATGAGTACAGCGGGACAATAAATTCTGCTTGGCCAAACTGCCACAAGCAGAAACCGAAGCCCAAATCTGCCTGGGTACTGCCCAGCACCCCCATTACTGAGGGAGCACACAAGGAGTTAGAATCATGGAATCATAGAATGGTTAGAGTTGGAAAGGACCTTCAAGATCATCAAGTTCCAACCCCCTGCCCTGAGCGGGGACACCTCCCACCACACCAGGTTGCTCCAAGCCCCTTCCAACCTGGCCTTGAACCCCTTCAGGGATGGGGCAGCCACAGCTTCTCGGGGCAACCTGGGCCAGGCTCTCACCACCCTGAGTTAAACTCAATGCACAGGTCACTCCTAGGCTGGCATCAAATCCACTCCCTGCAAAAAGGTTTTTGTGTTTCTCTGCAGCTCTGAGCAGAAGAGCACAACAGCAGCACTTCCCAAACCAACAAAGGAGTTTTCCCTGCTCCTAGCTACGCAAAGACACCCTGTACTCTCCAGGGAATACCAACAGTTCTCTTCAGAGTCACCCTGCCAAGCACCTTCTGCTGCTGGGCTACGCACGCTTTTTTAGGGAGAGCACACTGTACAGGAGCTTCAGCAGTCATACAACACACTTGATGTCTGCTACTGAGACCAGATTTAATCTGACACAGAAGGTACAAAGTTAGAACACAAGCCCTGCTGCTGCTCCAGACCAGTATCAGGCCACAGCTGATTCTCGTGTCGTGGTGGGTGACCGTTTTCAGCAGTAACTGGTGCTGTCTGGGAGCCACATCCTCAGCGCCCAGCTGAAGCTGTCAAATATGGCCTCAGTTGAAGTTGAGAAATAATTTATGGGTTTTTCACAGGTTCTCTCCTACACCAGCCACACACAGATCTCCCTGGTTTATTCCAGACACTAAACAGCTCAAAACTACCTCACCCACCAGACTTGCCAGTTACCTTTAAAAACAATGCCACCTAAAACCTGCTGTCCCAGGTCTGACCGGAGTTCAGCAGTCCTACTTCACGATGTGTGTGGAAGCTCTGTGAGGGGGATTCATCGCTCTCCTTCCCGGAGAAGGGGCTCCCGAGTGAGCTCCCCAGCCCATAGGGCAGCCGGGCCCTACCTGGAAGCAGAAGAGGCAGACGGAGCAGATGACAAAGTCCTCCCGGGAGGCACCAGCGGCCGGCAGGACAGCTGTCAGGTCGTAGATACCCAGGGTAAAGAAGAGAACGAAGCCGAGCAGGTGGCTCCAGATGTTGACGGTCTCGTTGGAGAGTATGAAGAGGCTGCGAGAGATGAAGGGGCGGGTAAGGGGGGAGCTGTGATGAGCCGGGGCTGGGCCCGGGGTACCACGGTGGCGGGGCTGCCCTCACCTCTTCAGGCAGAGACGGGAGGGCAGGTAGGCCCGGTAGCCGTCGGTGATGTAGGGGTTGTCCTTCAGGAAGAGGGGGATCTGCTCGTAGGTGTAGAGGCGGATGCCGCGGGGCACCAACACCGGCCAGTACTGGTACCCGCCCAGCTCGATGTAGTGGGCGCTCCGCAGCAGCTTCTGGTGCATCCTGCCCGCCGCGCCGCCTCAGCGCCCCGCCGCCCCACGGACGCATCGGCCCGGCCCGCCCCGCGCCGCGCCGCTGCCTCCCCCCTTCACGGGCCGCCGCCCGCCGCCATCCCACACCTCCGCCCGGCCCGGCCCGGCACCTCCGGGACCAGCCCTGAGGGAGGGGACGGGGAAGGGAGCGACGGCGGCGCACGGAGATGACGTCAGAGATCGGCGGCGCCTGCGCGTTGCCGGCAGCACGTGGCGCCGGCCGCTGCCGCGCGGGGGTGCCCTTCCCCGCCGTTAACCGTCCGCCTCCCCTCAGCGAGCGGGCCCCGCGACAGCCACTTCTCACCGGCGGCGGGGATGGCCCATTAGGGGCGGGTGAGGCGCTGGCGGAAAGAAACCCAGCGCACAATGCGGGGATTTCAAAGTCGGAGCCGGGGGATATGTCCCGAGTGTCCCACGGCGGGTGGAAGTGGTGCGAGGGGAGGTCATCCTCCCCCTTTGCTCTGCCCTGGGGAGGTCCCACCTGGAGCACTGGGACCAGTTCTGGGCTCCCCAGTTCCAGAAGGACAGGGAAGTGCTGGAGAGGGGACAGCAGAGGAGCACAGAGATGCTGAGGGGCCTGGAGCATCTCTGTGGTGAGGAAAGGCTGAGGAACTTGGGTGTGTTTAGTCTGGAGAAGAGAAGGCTGAGGGGGGATGTGATCAAGGCCTAGAAATCCTTGAAGGGTGGGTGTCAGGAGGATGGGGCCAGGCTTTTCTCAGTGGTGCCCAGGGACAGGACAAGAGGGACCGGGCACAAAGTGGACCCTGGGAAGTTCCATCTGCACCTGAGGAGGAACTTGTTTGCTGTGAGGGTGTCAGAGCCCTGGCAGAGGCTGCCCAGAGAGGTGGGGGAGTCTCCTTCTCTGGAGACATTCCAACCCATGGGGACACGTTCCTGTGGGACAGGCTCTGGGAGTACCTGCTGTGGCAGGCGACTGGAGGAGATGAGGTCCAGAGGTCCCTTCCAACCCCATCACATTCTGGGATTCCATGAAATGTGCCACTGGGTGGCTTTTGGTGTGGGTATGGCAAATTCTCCAGTTACTGCTCCCCTAACTTAATATACAGTGAGATGTTACCTTACTGTCATGGCAGAGAATTATCTAAAAGGAAATGGTGCACAGCTCTGAGAAACTTCTTAGGAATGTATTTCTGTGGGAAAGTCAGCTGTTTCTGTCAGGTAGACCTGAATGACACAAACATCTGGAATAGTCCAGAAACAGACAAGTGAAGTGAAAAAGTGCTGAGGGTTATCACCGCTCATGGGAGTTGTACTGAAACTGTGCAAGAGCAATCTCTGTTTAATTGAGGTAATGATTACTAGCTTTTTCTTTTTCTGTGTACTTTATGAAGTACAAAAAAGCCCTTTGTAGTGAAGAAGATGGTCTTAAAAAGGATTTGCTTTGCCTAAATAAGAAAAGAAGAAAAGTTGTGGGTTGTTTGCCAGTTGCTTTTAGTTTAATTTTTTTTTCATACTTAAGAAAAAGAGAGAAGGAAATCCTTAGGTATCACCTGGCTCTTGTTTTCAATGAAGTGTAGTTCTCATGCACCTGCCTCTCCGCTCCAGGGACGTGCAGAATTCCTTGAAGGTCTTTTGTCTCCTGAAGCAGAAGGTGAGAGCATTTCTCTGGGATGGTGTGAGGAGCCTGAAACGTTTTCCCAGGGCAGAGAGGTCTGTACTGTGAGGTACAAGAGGCAGGGTGACGGGCATTGGAAATGAAGAGTGACAGTAAAGACCAGGTGTTCAAATCCTAGACGCTACAATATAACCAGCTGTGCTACATCACTCCCAAATTGCCATGTCGCACCATTTGGTTGCCCAAATTAAGTTTGTCTTGGTCTTAAATATCTCTCCTAATCAATCATTAACTGTGATTTTGTAAATGCCAGTGCTCTGAAAACCGTATCACTCCTGCCTCCACAGACCTGCTGACAGTTTCTCATGCCTTCTCCCTCCTCAACTGTTCTTTGTGCTGGGGACATTTTTCTCCTGCATGTACTGCAGGATTTGGAGAGTTACCCAGAGGAATTGTGTTCATAGTAGTAGTTCAGAGGGCTTAGCTTCAAGAAACTGCCTTGTGTTCTCTCCCTTCCAGGGTGTATCTGAAGCATGTCTCTCGTTCATTCCTGTTTTGCTTACTTTCTCTCTTCCGTTCCATGTGGCTTCTCTCTGTTTTTTTCCTCCACCTGAGCTTTCTATTAATGAAATTAATAAGAATGATTTTGGAAAGACACACAGAGAAAATGCATTCTGAAAGCAGAACCCTAGACGTAGTTCTTTTGACAGGAGGGGAGAGACCAGGCTCTTACTACTGGCTAAATGTAGGATGGACATGGGATGTGTTAGGTACACAGGGAAGCATGGTGTAATAAAACACCTTGAGGAGGAGTAGTGCAGAACTGAGAGGAGAAAAGTTGGATGATGCTCAGGAGATGGCTCGGTGAGTCTCACACGTAACAAGGTCGCAGGAGGACTGAGAATGCAGATACCAGAGTTTCCCAGAAACAAAATCTTAGGAGCCCAAAGGTGTTACCTGGTAGCTTGCTGAAAAAGGGAAATAACTCATAGGCTGTTGATGTTCCTGTTCTGCAGTAGAAGAACAGTTCTGTTTCTAGCTGACCTTTATCAGCTGTGCTAAAAATAGGAAACTGTCCTCTTTTGGTCAACCTGGTGCCCTTGGAAGCTAAAATCTCGGAACTGAACTAGTGGGACCAGTTTAGTTTACTGGTCATACCGTTCACTTGGTGTGAATGGTATCTACACGTGGACAATCTTTTTTCCTAACAAGTGTCCCACTGGCTTTTCTCTTTGCAGTGCTCACTTGAAGAATGAGGGAGATAATACGTGTTCATGCAGACACGTGCGTTTCGAGGAATAAGAATATAGCTGCCACGTTAATTCAGGTGAGTGAACTCTGGCTGTCCCGAGGAGCCTCTCACTGCCACGGTGAAACTGAGCTGGGGCAGTTTCATTCCTGCCAGCTCCTGCTGATAAATGAGGAGATTCATTGCTCGCTCAATCAAGTGGTGACTCACTTTCATCAAGCCAAATACTGCTTAGAAAGTTGCTACCAAGTTAAAACTGTAATTAGTCTTAATTGTCCATTGAATCATTAGCTCACTGAGAACATTATACCTGGAAAAAACACTTTGTTTCTATGCCCTGTGCAATTTAAATGGAATCCCAAGTGCTTCAAAGAGTTCAGTCAGAAGGAATCGGAGCTGACAGCACTTTTTTTTTTTTAATAAAAGAAGCTTTAATTGGCTGTTAAGTTAAAGCTTTGAAGCTTTCATAGCAGAAGGGTTATAGGTTAAATTAATAGAGAAAATTGAGGAACAATTAGGGCAGCTTTAAATTAATTACTTACACTATTTATTTTGAGCTTATTGAACAATTGTGTTGTATGCGTAAGTGATTGAAATTAGCCATCTGTGCAAGATAGCTTTGACCTAAATTGACCTTCTTGGGTAAGTAAGTAGCTTGCCCTAATTCCTATACTGTATCCCTAATTTTACTGGGAGATAAGCTTAATTGGGAGTAAAGATGAATGTGCCTGTGAGGTTCCCTACTTTTCTGTTGAAACTAAAATCACCTGTGCAGACAAAGGTGGGGAAGTCTTTCCCAGATCACAAATGACCCAAACTGCTTCTTGTTAACCCTAACTGCACCCTGCTGAGTTCTGTTCTCTGGCCGATAGCAGTGTACCTGTACAATGCCCTGTTTAGGAATACAGCCCCATAACTACTGTTTAGCCTGCTTTTGGGGGACAACCTAGGGAAGAGCAGCAAGTTTATTTGTGCTACACAGTATCGGCTGTCTGGTACCAACAGGTTCTTTTTATGCCCTGCTCTATTCTGCTGGTTTTTTCAAGGAGCAACAGGGGGCCAATGTCTTAGAAGAATAATTATGCAAACAAAATATCCCAACTACTCATGACAAAGTGGGAGGAAAAAAAATAAAAAAAGAGTTGTTCAATTTCAAAACTGAAAGGGTGAAAATACTCTTGGTGTTGATTTTTGAGGCATTGAAACATTTTTTCCCCTCCTAGTTTCCCTGTTTCTGGCAGGCCCACCCCAGCACTGCTGCAGCTGGACCAGAGGAGACTCCCTATGGTGGGTGGGTGATCAGAGAGTCCCAGGCACTTGTGGGGGTGGGTGTCTCCCCAAAGGCGGGGGCATGCCTGTCCCTTGCGAGCACCCTGTCCCCGAGCTCATGCTTGGCTCTCCCTCCAGGTGTCAGTCTGGCACTGTGCTATAGCCCAGCATCCTGTGCCCAGGAGCTGGGTGTCCTGGCCAGCTCCAGGAGGTGCTTCTTTGCCCACTTTGGAATGAACGAAGAACTGACAGGGTGACTTGGGTTCTCATCCCGGCGGTGCTGTTTCCTGCAGAACCATAGCAGTGCGTGTCAGGTCAGTCCCAGTACTCCTGAAGTGGCTGTGGCTCTCTGCTTGATCCTGCTCTTGTGAAGTGCCTGACAAAACAACTCCTCCTGATTTTTGTTTGTGCCATTCTGGCTTTTTCATATGTTTGTTTCAACCAAAGAAATGGGGCGTGCCCTGGGACTCCTTTTCCCACTGTTGGAATCCGCTGGCATGGGAGAATTTGTCTAGCCCTGAGTTTTCCAGAAAAAGCAGTTTAGTGCCTGGGAATGAAATCTGTCATCAGCCTGACCTTAGTTGAGAAAATACATTTGGGAATGTTGGTTGAAGGTATTATGTGTCTTGCTTTGCTTCGTGCTTACAGCTGTGTTGGTGTACAGCTCAGTTTTTCTTTACCTGTGATTAAAAACAACTGTGTTGTCCCTGGGGACAGGAAGAAGGAGTTGTATTTCAGAATACTGTGTTCAGGAGTATGTTTCAATGCAAAGCTTGTGAATAAAATACAGGCTCTGGTTTATAACCATAGAGACCATGTACTTATTTATGTGCATAAAGCACTTTTGGTTCTGTATCTGTGCAAAGAAAACTTGCAAAGGACCATGTATAGAATACAAGTTTACTGGCAGCTACATCAGGAGGTGAAAGATTTTTACAGCCCCTTGTCATGTAAAACAGATAGGTCCTGTCTCGTCCTTTCTTGGAAGTAACCAAAGCATCTGTGAAATTAACTACTGGATTTTGATATGTGGAGGAGTTGCATATAAGAAAATAACATTCATAGCTTTGTGAAAGTCAGAGTTTCTAACAGAGCATGTGTGCAAGAATAGAAATCCCAGGACGCCCCTGATACACAAATTCCCTTCATGAGAAAACATTAGGAACACTAATACCTTGCGTTTGATAATTAGAGTGACCGTAATACTGAGAAAGCTTGATTTCAAGGCCCTCATCCCTGAAGATACATCTTTCTTCCTCGCACTGTCCCCACTAGGATTCCTGTGGTGAAGTTCTCCGTGGTTTCCAGTAGCAGTCCTCAGTACAGAGCCTGAGTGGCTTCCAGGAGTGCCCAGAACAGAACGCCTGACATCTGCCGTGGGGGGCTCAGGCCCTCTTTCCTCCTCCCCGTGGAGAGATGCATGTGTGATGTGTGCAGTCAAGTGACTTGTTTTGGTAGGGCTCTTCCTTTTTTTTTTTTTT